>LPNX010605490.1:677752-720086 GCA_001517045.1 Pseudotsuga menziesii
GGATGATTCAAATATTTTAAACTTTTGGGGCATAATCTTTGTTCTATTACAGAAAACTTGCCACAATCTAAGAAACAAGTAAACCTCCTTGCAAAGTTTAATCACTTCTTCTAATGTCTGCATCAGTTTTCCTTTGGAGTGTGTGAGGAATGTTGATGTGCAAAAACCAGTGACCTTTGAAAATAGTGGCATTGCAAGAGGGTGTGAGGAGGGTGTTCATGATTTTCCTAGGTTGAAAGCTCAAAATGCATATGGTTATGAGCGCATAGGCTGGAGATGGTGATAATTACAAATGTAAAGTACCAGAAGCAGTAACTTCAGCAGCATTGAGACTTGTAAAAAACCATAACAATTGGTTATTGATTGGAGTGATGAACACTATCAGAGTGGCAAGAACCATACCTTTGAAGCGCTCCAGCTGGTCACTACAAGATCCTGAACTGACTTATTTTCTACAAAAATAGGGTATCAAGTGCAAAAACAGGGGAGCAGGGGTCGAGCGATACCTTCAGCCTAGAAATACGAAGTTGACGTGTTTTTTTGGCCATGCATTGGATGCATTTGGTAAGTCTAAGTGGAGGAGGTGCATTCGAATGGCCTGTTTTCGAGGGGATGTAGGGCTTTGATGCTTCTATCTAGGTAACGATATGGTACTAGTTCTAGTACCTAATTCATAATTGACATAGGAACATAATTTTCCTTTGGAACGTGCTTAACCGGGTTTGCTTCAATGATGCAGCAGGGATAAACATGGTCACAAGAAAATTCATGCAATTGCTTTGTTGGATCTCTGAAGATCAAGGTGCATGGCACTAATATTACTAATAGAAGGTAGACCACTTACAAAAATTACACTTCATTGCCAAATTTGCAATTTTCCATGACACAATTAAAAATGACTAACATAAATGACTAATTCATATTCTTCTAGCTAGTCATTTTTTATGCCGTGACTAAATTAGTCATTTATTTTAGTCATTTTTAACTCTGTCACTTATTATCTAGTCATATTTTTTAATTGGTGACTAAATTAGTCATTAATTTTAGTCGTTTATAGTTGGGTCAATCAAAATTTCTCATATTTAGTAGTAAATCACTTGGAAAACCTGTGGTGACTAGAAATTTTAGTCACCTAGTAGCTAATTCCTCATTTTGTACTAGTGTATGCCAAGATGGACAACTTTATTCTCTCACAAGGATTTGAAAGATGCAAATATGATCCTAATGTGTATTTGAAACATTTACATGAATCTATTCATATAATAGTAATACATGTTGATGATAGTTTAATCACTGGAAGTTTCATTGCTGATATAGGTTCAATAAAGTCTTAATTGCACAATGCATTTTCAATGAATGACGTTTGAACGTTGAAACAATTTATTGGCTTGGATATTGAGAAATGTGATGCAGGTATTGATATCATCCAATAAATTTATTCTTTAGACCTATTATTTAATTTCAAAATGGATGAATTTCAAAAATCCAAGTCTCCCTTCCTTCCAGGAGTAAAACTAGGTGATTTTGGTTCATCTCCATTGGTGGAAAACTTGTTGTATAAACAACAAGTTGGGAGCTTGTTGTATCTCACACAGTATTGAACTTATTTTTCTTATGGAGTAGGTTTTATCTAAATCTATATGAAATATCCTCATTATATCCATTGGAATAATGCTAAAAAGATCTTGTATTATGTGCACAGAATGAAACACTTTGGGATACACTATGTTGCTAGTTCTCCACTAGAACTAGTTGGATTTATTGATTCTGATTGGGATGGAGATTCAACTGATAGAAATTTCACTTCAGGTTATGTGTTAATGATTTCACATGGTCCCATATGGTTTTAAAGTAATAAAAAACACACTATATCCCTTTCATCAGCTGAGGCCAAGTATAGGGGAGCAGTGAATGTAGATACACAATGTGTGTGGTTGCAAGGAATTCTTGGAGAACTTGGTTTTCATTTGATTCACCAACTATCATTTGATATGAAACTAAAATTTCAATCAATATATACACAAATAAATTATAAATAAAGAGGACCAAATATATTAATATTCACATGCAGTACATTACGATCTTGGTGCATGAGCATGTGATATCATTGCAATATTTCCCATCTGCAAAGCAAACTACTGACATTTTCACCAAGAGATTTACAAATAATGCATTCACCTATCTGAGGTCACTCCTTGGAGTGGGAAACACATGGTGATTAATGATATTCACTTTCATATTTTTCTCCATGTCCATTTTATAGGGGAGGTTTTGTTCCCATGTGGTTTTCCTTCTTACCTTGGTTATCTAGACAAATAAATTTTTGTAAGAGGTGACTTGAGCCTTAGTTGCCAAGGCCTCAATGTTTTATGTGGGTACACTAAATAAAGATTAAGGGGGGTTTTTATAAAATAATACGACCTAGTACCATGGTCACATATAACTTAGGATGTACCTTCATTTGTTTTTCACTTATGTTGTACAATCCAAACTTTGGTTATGTTGACTTCCTAAGGTAATTGGGGATTTTGGACCATTAATTACACCCAAATCCGACATTGTTTATCATTAAATAGCATGAGCACCCTCATTAATTACATTTTGGTCTCATAGGGTTGTCCCACTCCTTAAAACATGGAAATTCTTTGACTGGAGGTGCCCATGCATTGTATTTCAGTGGTTTTGGCTCTTTTGTATGATTAAAGGCTTCCTATAGATACTCCCACTCAACCATGCAATCTATAACACCTATAATACCCTTATTTATGATTTATTATGCTTCATCTATGTTCACATGGCTATTTGTGACCATTTGAAGTGGTTTGGGAGCTCATTGGTCCACCTAGGGGGGTTTGAGGTCCAATCAAAGCATGCCACATGTATGCCACCAATTTGCCTCCAAAGGATAATGATTTTATCCTATTGTATTATAATCATGATCCATACATATTTACATGTTGGACAATAATATAAAATCCATTTATTGGCACCATCTCTATGTGTTAATATTGCTCTTTTATAATGTTTTCTTCATGTTTTGTCAAATTATTTAGATGTGAAGATTCTATTAGATTCTAGATCTTGTTGTAAATAAGAATTTCATAGAGAGAAAGAGGTCAATAATATGGAGTGTATTAAGGAATTTGACCTTTCTCTTTCCATTATTTTACGTACCTTTTAAACTTAGATCATTTAGTCCAAAGTTGATTTATTCCTTAATAGGTCTTGGGTTCAAGTCTTATTAAGCTACTTTTTTAGTGCATGCAATTTCTATTTTCAAGTTACTTTATTGTAAAAGTACATATCACATAAATAAAAATAAAATGAAAAATTTAGTGACTTAAGTCTTTTAATTTACTGTCGCACTATTTAAAAGTAACATTATTGTAAAAGTGATCACTTATTCTACAAAAGTGATTCACTTAAAAGAAACTTTATTGTAAAGTGATTGTCAAAGGTTGATATTTGGAATATAGGGGTTCTTTTTTTTAGTTGGTCAAGTTAATATCTGCCACGTCACTATTGGGAATATCTTCAATATTTTCTTTGATCAAGCATAACTTCATCATCTAGAATCAGTTTTCAGTGTCATTTTTTTTAAAACCACATATTTTTTCGAGCTCTTTGCATCCAGATAGTTATTTTATGTTATTTCAGCCATTATTTTATAGTATGGCCACCCCTTGTGATATTATACTTACAAGTTATAACTATTTCTCATGGAAATCTCATATGGAGGATGTTCTATGAAGTAGGGGACTTTTTAGGATAACCTCAGGGAAAGAAACAGAATCCACCGATGATGATAAGAAAATTAAATGGGAAAATAGATGTGATGAATCTCGTGGATTGATTGGGATGTCAATCTCTACTGATTTGCGATTCCACATATCTGGAATTGATGAACCTGATATAGCTTGGGAAAAGTTGGAATCTGTGTTTGGTAAACACAATGAAATTCAAATTCATCACCTTGAGAATGAGTTGATTTCCTTGAATCCAAATTATTTTTCATGCATTCAATACTATTTATCTCAGTATAAAACTCTCAGACTCTTATGTGTAGAATGTAAGATTAAGAAAGAAGACAAACAATGCATTTATCATATTCTTTCCAAACTTGGACCTACATATTCTATTTTTGTATCTACATTCTACTCCATGAAAGAATCCTTGACTGTAGCTAGCTATCAAGAGCCTAGTCTTGAATCCTTTTGTGATTCCTTAATTAGAGAGCAAGATAAGCTCATTCATCTTGGAATAATTAACAATGTAGATACATCTGGGAAAGCCTTATTGTCCCAACAGAAAGAAAAGTCCAAACCTCCCAAGAAACAGAAATTTCACAATAATAAGCCAAACAATAAGGGTCCCAAACCCTCTCAGTCAGCTCCTTCTTTAAAAAATGATAAAGGATCCAAGCCAAAAGGAAAGAAGACTAAGCGTCATTGCAATTTTTGTGGGAAAGATAATCATGATGAATCTAAGTGTTTCAAGAAGATGACAGCCTTGGAAGTAGCAATGAAGAAGCACCACATCATCCTATATTCATCTTCAAAATCTAAATCTCATGGACATGCACTTTGTGATTCTGGTTACTCTTATACTGCATCTTCTTCTTCTACCTCAAATGAATGGCTCATTGATTCTGGAACATCTTATCATATGGCTAAGGATCAAGCCATCTTTTCTACTATGCATAAATGTAACACCAAACAAATATTTGTTGGTGATGATAGATCTCTAAGTGTTGTAGGATTTGGAACAGTTCCAGTAGAAAATGGTCATTTCAGTGATGTACTATGTGTTCCAAAAATTTCCTACAATTTGTTATCAGTCTATCAAATTACTCATTCAGGTGAAGGTAAAACTATGACGTTTACACCTCACCAAGTTTTAATCAAGGATTTTAAAAATCCTCAAAATGTCCTTGCTACTGGAACTGTTGATGATATTACCAGGTTGTACAAATTTAACAACTTCGGGTCATCACCTTTTCCTTCATTTTTTGTTGCTCATAGTGATAACTTAAGCAAACTTTGGCATGAGCGATTTGGTCACTTAAATTATCTCTCATTGCAACAACTATGTCAAGACAATGTGGTGACTAGTCTTCCGATAGTATCTTTCAAGGATGGTGTTTGTTCCGGTTGTGTACTTGAAAAACATCATCGGGAAAATTTTGGAAACATGCCTCTTGCCATGCCTCGGTTCCCTTGGAGCTTGTGCATAGTGACTTGTGTGGTCCTCTTCCATCTGCTTCCTTTTCTGGTTTCAAATATTTCTTAACTTTCATTGATGACTACTCCATATGCACTTGGGTTTACTTCCTAAAACTTAAGATTGAAATATTTAACATGTTCTTGGCCTACAAGGCCCTTGTTGAAAAGCAATCTAGTCATCAAATTATTAAGTTAAGATCTGACAATGGAGGAGAATATGTTAACAACAAGTTCAATACTTTTTGCACTGAACAAGGAATCCAACAACAACACACTGTTCCATATACACCACAACAAAATGGTGTAGCTGAACAGAAGAACTACACTTTAAAAGAAATTGCTAATTGTATGATCCATTCTAAGGGACTAAGTCTTCAATATTGGGTTGAGGCCATAAATTGTGCAAATTACATAGGTAATCACACACCCACTAAAGTTTTACAAGGTATAACATGGGAAGAAGCATGGAGTAAAATTAAACCAGATGTAAGTCACTTTCGTGTGTTTGATTGTGAAGCACGGGCTCACATTCCGGATGAAAAAAGGAAAGTATTACAGCCTAAAAGTGAAAAGTGCATATTTTTTGGATATTCTGAAGATGTGAAAGGTTATAAACTTCTTCAACCACATTCTCATGAAATAATCATTAGAAGAGATGTTAAATTTGATGAAAATCTCTTGGCCTACAAGCCTAACTTGGCAGGTGTGCCATCTTTGGCTTGGGAGCCTGATTCAACAATTGTCCCTTCTTCTTCTTCTTCAAAATTCCTTGATAGGTTTCCAACTCCAGTTTTTGATGATGACAGTGAGGATGAAAATCCACCTCTTCCTTCTCATGTTCTTCCAATTTCACCAGCACCAATGTTTCCTCGATGGGTTCGTTCAACATGTGAAGCAGCTGGTGATCTTGCCGGTGATCCTAGAGATCAACGTCGAACACGTTCTTAGTTTTAGTGAGCCTCTTGTATTTTGGATCAAGTTTTTGAGAATCATGATCCAGAAACTTTTGCAGAAGCTTCAGAAAATCCAGATTGGGATGCAACTATGGATGAAGAATATCGTTCCTTAATGGTGAACGATACTTGGGATCTTGTTCCTCTTCTAAAAGGAATAAAACTTGTCAGATGTACATGTGTCTACAGAACTAAGTATGCATCAGATGGAAGTGTTGAAAGACTTAAGGCAAGGTTAATTACCAAAGGTTTTTCCCAAGTTGAAGGGATTGACAACAATCAAAAACCTTTGCTCTTGTTGCAAAAATGAATTCCATGTGCCTTGTTATTTCCCTTGCAGCCTTACATAACTGGGAAGTACATCAAATGGATGTCAAGTCTGCCTTTTACATGGTTATTTACAGGAGAAAATTTACATGGAACAACCTCCTGGATATGTTCAAGATAACTCTAGCCTTGTCTGTCTTCTTAAGAAATCCTTATATGGCCTTAAGCAAGCTCCTAGAGCTTGGTATGCCAAAATGGATAGCTTTCTCCTTGACACTATTTTTTCTAGATTCCATTCTCACCCCAATGTCTATACCAAGAAAGTAGGAAACCATCTCATCATACTTGTTCTTTATGTTGATGATCTTATCCTTACTGGTAGTGACCCTAAACCTATAACCCATGTGAAATCTAGTCTTAAGCAAAATTTTGAAATGTTAGACTTAGGACATTTGCATTATTTTCTTGGTCTCCAAGTCTTCCAAACCAAAGAAGGAATCTTTCTTTCCCAGTCTAAGTATTCTTGTGACCTTCTTCATCGCTAACACGTGGAAGATTGTAAACCAACCCCTTCTCCCTTCTAGCCTGGAGTCAAACTTTCTACCACTTGTACTTCCCATGAAGTAGATGCCACCTTGGATCGTTAGATTGTTGGTAGTATTTTATAATTGACTCATTCTCATCCTGACCTTTCCTTTGTCGTTGGTCGTGTTTACCATTATATGCAAAATCCTCATGAAATTCACTGGAAAGCAGTAAAAATAATACTTTGATATATTCGAGGTACAATTCAGTTTGGGATTCATTATAGTACAGGGGGGAAACCTTTGTTGTTTGGTTTCACTGATTCAGAATGGGCTGTCAATTGTGATGATCGAAATTCTACTACAGGTTATGTTTTCAGTCTAGGATCTAGACCTATCACTTGGGCTTGTAAGAAAAAACAAGCTCTTGCTCTTTCTTCAGCAAAAGCAGAATATCGAGCCATAGTTAATGCCAGTCAGGAATCTTTATGGCTCCGACATATCCTTTCAGATTTTGGATTCGAGTAGTAGTAGCCTACTTTACTTTGGTGCGACAATCAAAGTGCCATCAAGCTTGCCAAAAATCCAGTTCTACATCAAGGTAGCAAACACATTGAGCTACACATGCACTTCATCAGAAATCTTGTTCATGATCATGTTCTTGAAATGCTCTATTGCCCTACAAATGATCAAGTTGCAGACATCTTCACCAATTCTCTTACAGAAGCAAAGTTTTCTAAAATTCGATCTATGTTAGGAGTTCAGAAATGTGTCCTTAAGGGGGGATAGGCTCTAATTATACCTCCTTCCTTCTCCTAATAGTGTCATTTTTGTAAATCCTTCAGTCCTATCCCAAGTTGTTCTTAAGGGGGGATGTTAGGATATTTAGACACTTAGGAGTTAGTTAAGATCAACTTGTGTAATATATCCGTTAGGTAAAAGTTTGTTTCTTTAGTATGATTTAGTATGCATTTGTAAATATTATAATCTTACGGTCATGATATGTTCTAGACATAAAGTGATCCGACGGTTCAAATTCTCTTAGATCATACCTACCATTGATCCATGGCTTAATAGTCTAATGGTCTATGATCTCTATTTAAAGAGCATAGAGGGTCCTTGGCTAGTTGATCGATTATGAGATGCTCATGTAACTTTCTTTCTTTTGCATAATAAATTGCTCGAAGTAGCTATTTGACTGGGGCCGTGGACTGTTTCCCTCTTGAGGGTTTTAACCACGTGACAAACATGGATGTGTTGATTTGTGATCTATTAGTGTGAAGCGGTTACTGAAGGTGTTCGGTATTTTTGGAGTGCCCTGTGTACCTGAATAGGTTTCTGTCGAGGTAAATTCCATTCAGAGTACACAAGTGCCTAGCAACAATAAAAAGAAAAGTAAAGCCAAAAACAAAAAACCTAGAAACCCGTAGGAGAATCCAAAACCAACCATCAACGAGAACGATAAATGGAAAAGAAAAGAGAAATATCCATGTATTCTATGCGGAGGTGACCACTTCATGAAAGAGTGTCCTCATCATGAAGAAATCAATCAATTTCTAAAAACTAATCCTGCATCAGCAGTTCTCACAGATCCTTTTCCCTCTCAACAATAGCTGATAGACCACATGTCTAATTAGGGAAATTCTAGTTCTTCAGAGGAAATTCTCATGATGTCCTCGGACACTATTAATTTGCAAACTCGAAGTCAGAGTTATGAAAAACCCACAGACAAGAAAGAAGACAATTCTTCTTTAGGAAAAGCTCCCTCTACTGGTTCTCCTGAGTCCTCATCTACTAGTCCCCTAACCATCGAGAAACCTAATCTCGACATGGTTTTGTGCCCACCCAAGAGTACTCTTAGGAAGGTTCTTTTTAACCCTAATACCCAAGTTTCCTAGTTTTATAATGTACTTGAATATCTTGCTTAGGAACCATGTGCAATGTCTACCTTGGAAGTACTCCAAAGTTGTCCAACGCAATGAAAAAACTTGTTAACTGTGTTAGGAGCTTTAGACCCAAACAACACTAATTTGATTCATTTTAATGTCAAGACTATAAGTCTAGACTACCTCACAAACTTGCTTTCCAAATCATAATGAAAGTAGTCAGAAAGAAGGTCTTTAGAACTATCTTAGACGAAGGAGCTTCAACTTCAATTTTGTCCCTGTCTTGTTGGAAAGCTATTGGCTCTCCTGAGCTTGTAACATCACCAACGACTCTGAAATCCTTTGATGGATGAGGTTTCCAGTCCCATGGTCTCATACCAGCCATTTCAGTCAAGCTTGGGGGAAAAACCATTTCCATTCAAGTGGAAGTAGTAGATGCCTCGTTAGATTACAACCTCCTATTAGGAAGAAATTGGTTTTATGCCATGACTTTTGTCGCTTTGACGGTATTTCAAACTATCCAGTTTCCACATCTTGGGAGGATTGTAACCATTGACCAGCTCAATTTTTGTACGCTAGATGTTACCATCCATATGACTAATAACATCCCTATGTTAGGCAAGTCCCCTCCTCCTTACTAGTCAATTGGGGTAGGCATGCTGAAGGATTCTTCCCTTCTAAGGATTTTTTCATCAAACCCTCCTAACACAGACACGACAATGGTAAATATGATTTCTTTGTTTAATTATGATCTAAAGGGTAAACAAATTGTTGAGTCCACCTCATTGAGTCCACATGAAACAATGTACAACATTATCCAAACCCGTTCCTATGACAACACTAATTACCTTCATCTGGTGGCTTCGGACCCTTACCACCTACCCTACTGGTTATAACCCTCCCTTCCTACTCTAGATTATCTCTCCCAGTCTTTTCCTTTTGATGAGTCTATTATGGAGATTATGAGTACGAATGAACCTACATGGGAGGATCATCACCATAGATCCTCGTTCCTCCCTAACACTAGTTTGGTAGACCATGATTTTGCATCCCTTTTTACTATTGATATTGTCAAAACACCTCAAACTCCTATATTGTTGCAAAACACAGATTCTGAAGGAAACCTATGCAACATTACTCAAACAAATCCAATTGACATATCAGCCAAGCCTGAAACCCTTGAGCATGTTCATGTTGGGAAGAACTGCTTAGTAGAAGAATCTGAAGCATATAGAGCACTTTTCAAATAATTCCAAGATGTATTTGCCTGGTCCTATGAAGAAATGTCAGGGATAGACCCATTCATTGTGGTTCATGAAATAAAAACCTATCCCACTACGTCAAAACTTGTCAGGAAAAAACTGATACAATTCCATCCATGGAAAGTCGTAGCTATCAAAGCTAAAATAGAAAAAATTCTAAAAGTAGAGTTTATTTATCCCGTACCCCTGATGGAATGGGTATCGAACTTCATTCCTATCAATAAAAAGTAGGGCACCATTAGAGTCTGCATCGATTTCAGAGATTTGAACAAATCTTGTCCCAAAGACAACTTTTCCACTCTGCATATTGACCAGATTGTCAACAATTATGCTAGAAGTGTCATCTTCTCATTTCTGGATGGATTTTTAGGTTATAATGAAATTGATATTTTACCCATCGATCAGCACAAGAAAAAATTTATTTGCCCATGGGGAACCTTTGCATACAGGAAGTTACCATTTGGCCTAAAAAATGCTGGAGCCACTTTCCAGCCTGCTATGTCCAATGTGTTTCACGATATAAAAGATATTGTAGAACTGTACCTTGACGACCTCCCAGCTCATTCACAGTGATGAGAGGACAACCCTAGTCATCTTAGAGACATTTTCCCGAGATGCCGTCATTATAACATATGGCTCAATCCTCATAAATGTGTTTTTTGCATCGAGATAGGATGGCTGTTAGGTTTTGTGGTTTCTAAGGATGGAATCTAGATAGATCCATTGAAAATTTCTACTATTCTATCCCTACCAGCCCCAACCAACCTTCTAGAAGTACAAAGTTTGCAAGGGAAGGAAAACTTCCTCTGCTGTTTCGTTTGCAATTTTGCAAAGAAAACATACAGTTATATGCTTCTCCTTAATAAAAACACTCTGTTCTTTTGGGATGACCAAGCCCAACAGGCCTTTGATAATATCAAACAAGCTCTAACTCACTCACCTGTGATACACCCCCCAGATTATTCAAAGGATTTTCTCTTATATATTGTTGCCTCCACTACTACCATCGCTATGGTTTTGGTGCAGGATAATCCCAACGATCGAGAGCACATGATATACTATGCTAGTAGTAATCTCATGGATTCCAAAACTTGATACTCATGCATGGAGAAATTAGCATTGGCCATGGTCATTACTATTCAGAAATTTCGTCACTACATTTTTCTCCACACAACCACTATATTGGCAGACCAGAACCCTATGTATTACATCATAAATCGTCAAGTGCTTGGGGGCAAGTATTCTCTATGGATAGTCATCCTACAAGATTTTAATCTAGAATTTTCCAAAGCTACATCAAAGAAATACTTGGTTTTTGCTGAGCTCATGTGTGATCTTTCTTGTGCTTCGACAGAATCTGAGCCCAGTGATTCATTTCCGGGTGAATTCCTATTCCTGATAAGCACTATTGACCCATGGTATGGAGATTTTCTCATTTATCTCTAGACACAAAGATTCCAGCCCACTCTATCCCATGATGATCCCCACCGCAGCCGTCACCACGCAAAATACTAACTCATCTTGAATGACACTTTGTATAGATGTGGTATCAATTCCATTCTCTAGTGATGCCTTACCCATGAGGAAGCTAAACAAGTTTTGAATGACTGCCACTCTGGAGCATGTGGAGGTCATCTATCTAGGATGGCTACAACCCATAAAATCCTTCACGCTGCCTATTTATGTCCTTCAATCTTTAAAGATTGTCATGAGGCTATTAAGAAATTCCCACCCTATCAACATTTCTATCTGAAAAAGTGCACCTACCCTGCTTTGTTACACCTCGTCATTGTCGTTGGCCCTTTTGCCAAATGGGGGATCGATTACATGCATTGTAATCCTACCTCAGCTGGGGGGCATGGTTACATCATTGTAGCTATTGATTATTTTATGAAATGGGCTGAGGCTATGCCTACATATGTAGAGGATGGTAAGACTGATGCTCTCTTCCTGTTCAATCATGTGATAGTAAGATTCAGAGTCTCGTAATCCATAGTTACAAATCACAGATCACATTTCCACAATCAAATGATGGAGGAATTAAGTACCAAGCTAGTTTTTTGTCACAAAAACTCAATGCCCTATTATTCGCAAGCTAATGGTCAAGTCGAGGCCATTAATAATTTTTTTAAAACAATGTTGCGTTGGATGGTTGGAGACCATAAATCCAACTGACACCATATTCTTTTCTCCACTCTTTGGGCTTACAGGACTTCGGTAAAAATAACTACTAGTTTTACACCCTTCTAGCTTGTCTGTGGACTAGAAGTTGTCCTGCCTATTGAACGTCAAATTCCATCCTTGAAACTTGCCATTGAACTCCTCCCAGACACTTCCATAGAGGAAGAAATATTTCTCTACTTGAACAACTTTGACGAAACTAGAAGAGATGCTTCCTTAGCCAATGAGGCACACAAGAAATGCGTCAAGACACAGTATGACAAGTCTGTCCAACCTTGTTCCTTTAACGAAGGTGACCTAGTTTTAACCTATGATTAGAGATATGACAAACTAGGGAAAGGGAAGTTTGAATCCATGTGGTATGGCCCTTTCGTTATTTACAAAGTTCTAGAGAAAGGGGCCCATGAGCTCATGGACTATGATGGAATCCCCTTAGGACAACCTCGCAATGGATTGTACCTGAAGAGGTACTATGCCTATATCTTTCTTATATAGTACCATGTATATATGTATATTACTTTATTTTTATTGTGCTTAAGTATTTTCAATATGGTTTTGATTTTAGTGTCCGTATATTTTTATACCATTTTTTGGTTGTGCGAAGCAGATGGCTTTCTATGGCTTTGCTAATGGTGCTTGCCGCCACACCTTGAATATTTTCTCAATTGCTTGGGTTCTCTATTCCCCAGCTTACAATTTGGTCAGTTCAGGAGATTCTTGTATTGGTCCCGCTACTAACAATATCGTTAAGTATCAAGAAGTCATAGGTCTTTTGATTGAAGCTGCCTCCCAAGATGTTTGTAACTTGGTAGTTCTAATGGATTCACAACTAGTGGTTTGTCATTTAAACCATGTCTATACCATTAGTAAACCTATGATTCTTCGTCTCTTCCGAAGGGTATGTTTATTGGAGAGGTCATTTGAAGCTATTACCTATAAGCATATCCCTAGGGAAGATAATGCAATTGCCGACTCATTGGAAAATTACATCCTATACTGGCATATTTCCCATTCATGACATGAAAATCAAACATGGTTCACTATAAATAAACTGTAAAAGACACATAAAACTCATATAAATACATTCACCATTTGAGACATATAAACACCAGAAGTAGAAGTCTGTATATATATATATATAAACATGCTTTACAAAAAATAAGTCACGAGACCTCATCTGAAGCGCTCAGGATTTCAGGCAAAAAATAATCATACAAAAATCCTGAAGCTATCTATCACCTTTCAGTAAATACATCATGCATCCTATCATCTAGTGATGCTCATGGTAACACATGACCGCCCGGGATACTCGACGTAGCAGTCTACTGAAACGACCTGGTACTCTTGCAGTGGGCCCTGGGTACCACAGTGGGAGGTCATCGATAGAGGCATCTGGAATATCTAGAGTTATCCTCTCGAGGTTCTCCTCTAGCTCCCTTGTCACATCATCGCCCTATGGTACAAAATGAGCCCCGACTCGCCTGTTTAGTGGGGAGGATCCCCCAGGTCGTGCTGCTTCGACATCTGCATGAAAACATTTAAGTCTTGTTACTACACATAAAAAATATAAAACATTAAAACATAAAAACACAATTTCCATTTTAGGGTTTTTGTTTCTTACCAATATCACCCCACTGTCTACCAGATGGAAGCGATAGATCAGGGTGACCATGAAGTCAGTTCTCGTGTACGCATAGTCCGCTGTCGACAATTGGTCAGATGATCTTTGAAAATCGAAAGTAGAGCCTCTACCCAGTTGAATACTATGGGTGCCATGGACTCTATAGCATAGAGCATATGCACTCTAGATGCCCAATGAATCCCTTGTCTCCCCACCACTCTCTGCATGGTAAATAAAACTGGGTGAAGAGGGCCATCCACCACTACTTTTATGGGAATATTCTTCCCCAATGTTCTAGTCCCAGGAATGCAATGGCGATTTATTAGTTCCTGGGTGGTGATGTCCCCTCCACGGGAACCAGTCAAAGAGATGGGAACACCCCATCTCAATAGGCCTATCAGGAAGTGGATATATTCTACTTCAATTCTCAATACATGAGCATCCACCTCAAAATACTGTTGCTCCAGATTCCACTTACGGAGAATATTCTCTAATAAGCCCTCATGTGACACCATGTTGGGTGTGTGAAAAAGCTTTATAAAACCACAGTCTCTCAACACGGCTATACAACCCACATTTCATTTGGCAAATGCAACATCATTGTCATGTTTCCTCTCTTTCCAAATAACCATTTTTTATCAATAGAAACATGCCAAAACCATCAAAAGGCCGATTAGAAACATCATCAACCATTTAAATCATCAAATTTTAGCTAATTTTCCTTGTACATATGTTTTTATTCACCCATCGCTGGCACCGCCTATGTCTCATTGAGGACAGGTAGTGGCACCACTTGTGTGAAGTGTTTTAGGCATGGTTCTTGTGGGGTACTACTTATCCCGCAAGGGATAAGAGTGATGCTTGCATTCATGGTTTTAGGGCTCGCTTAAAATGCCCAAAACACCCCCAAAAATAAAAAATGAAAGAGAAAGGTTCAAGATTTTACTTGGAATTGATGGTGCATAAATACGACAGTAGATGCTCTCGGAATCACCAACTGAAAATATGACCAAGAAACTTCTCCAAAGGTTCTCCACTATTGGTAAATGGTAAAATGTTTTGTTTTTTACTATTTGCATAACTTTTATAAACATTCTAGGTTTTGGCATGTCATAGTTTTGTTTTTAAAATCATTTATTACAAGAAATATATTAGTCATGATCCTTTAATGTCATTTATTGGGGAGTTTAACAGTTGTTTTTTAAGTCGTTGCAAGATAAAGAGCAGGAGCGATAAAAGTTTTGGGAGTTTGTTTTTTGACTTTTTTGTACTACCATAAAACGAAAAAAGTATTTGAGTATTTATTGCAACACTTTGTCATTCTCTCCAAACTTAGCATTAAAGGTCCGAGTCCTTTTCTGATTCTTTTCATATTCGTAAAATCCCTCATCATGAAAAGAGACCTAGTGGAGTCTTCTTTAAACTCTTTTCAGGCTCTTTAAACACGAAAATATTGTCAAGTGATCTTGTCTTCTTCACGCTTGTTAAAGAACTTGAAGAGTCATTCATCTGATGGTAGGTTATCACTTTTTTGTTTTAGATGAACTATTTACGAAAAAGGACCCTGTGGAGTCTTCTTCTGTGGTCTTTCAGACTCTCTAAAGCATGAACAATACCAAGTTAACTTTCATTGGACTTGTTAAATTAAACATTGAGAAACCCTCTTTTGGGAATGAACCCCTCCTCTCTCAGGTTTGTAAAACATATGAGGTTGGACTTGTCTTTGGATGAGCTGCAATGAGTGTTTTTTACCCTCTTTGAACTCATAAAAATGAAAAGATGCACTCATCAACCATGATGGAGGAATTAAGGGAAGGGAATCATTTTGCAAATAAATGGAAGTTTTTCATTACCTTTGAACATGGCATTTGTCTGCATATCATTTATGTCCATTGGGTATTCATTTTATTTCCATGACGATCCACTTTCATGAGTCATGTCACTCCTTTGTGTCTTTTAAAATAATGCATTTTCCACCATCGCACTGTTTGTTTGTCTGGTCTAGTCATGCTGCCAAGTCTTTTGTCGTGCTGTCTGATGTTAAAAGGGAAGTTGAAACGTTTACCTCTATGGTTAAAATAGTCTCTTTGTCAATACTATTGAGTCAGTATTATGGTTACCTCATTCACATCATTCCAAAAAGTTGTTTTGAGTTTCGTGTCATCGATGTGGGATTCATCATGGCCCTCCTTCGACAAGACTATTCCTGTCGACATCAGCTCATCATCCGGGAAATAGTCTTAGAACAAATTTAGTACCTTGAGATATGTATGCCTCAATGACATATTCTTTCGCTCTCAACATAGGTTCACATCATTGACCTTTGATCAATGGAATCGACTAGGTGTTCGACATCAAGACATTTATTCACACTCAGTAGATTTTACTAGGGTACCTTGGGAATCATTGACATCAATGGTGATCTCCCTCACACTTGTTAACGGTTCACATCATTGGTCAATAATCAAGTGGTTTATACCATGTTTTACTTTAGAACATTGTAATCACATGGATAGAATTGTACTTTGTGGAAATTGAGATGAAGACCCTAGGTACTTGTTTAGCACTCATTGCTTTCCCCAGGTTGCAATGGAGTTTTGTATGTCTAGCATGGATCCACATTTTTATGGTCATGGCTATGCTCAAATTTGTGTCTGTATGACATAGATATGCGTTGTATGTGTAGTATCTATGTCCAATTTTGAGTCCTCTATCACATGGATCTACGATGTATTCTAGTAGCCATGGTTCTTTATTCCTCTCATGGATCTGCCTTGTATTTATACGCAGCCATGAGTTGGTTACATTTGTCTATGAGTCAAAAGTATTGATGCATTACAGATTCCTACTCAAAAACACTCTCCAATCAAGCTGATTCTTACCTCGAAGTGACAACTTGTTCTCTCAAAGATATCGCTTATTGTATCCCTCTAAGCCTCATGCTTTGGGGGGGATTCTGTTATACCCAAATCCTATCACCAACATGTGATGAGATCCTTAACACCTATGTTTTCCCTAAATCCCAAACTTGGAGTGGAAACATGATTTGGATGTCAATTCTACATAAAAAACCGTAGCACCGCTCTTTCCCTTTCGTTGATGAGCAGTACCTTGTTCAGCACTACTTGAGCCCTATTATATAAAAGCAGTGCCACCACGTATATACTTTGTTCCTGAAGTGGTTCTTACCCTTCACCACTCTTTTATAAAGGTAGATAAGTGGTACCCTTGGTGAAATTGAGAAAAAGGAGGATTCTCAAGGCTTATAGAACATGAGCCCCGTGTCCTCCCTTATCCCTTCAATCTGGGTTAGTTGGAGTTGAGATCCCTCTTGGTAGGATCTTATGGCCACCTCACCCACAATTCTCTCAACTATCCCTATCCATTGAGCCTTATAAATACAAGCTCATGTCCCATAGTTGAGTGGAAGAACTGAATGGTAATGTTATGATGTTGAATTGACTACTTATCCCAATCCATTGGAGAGCACAAGAGAACAAGTTGGAGCTATCGGGGATGAGGTGTTTGTGTTGTGGAGGAGTTTGTCAACTCTAAGGAAATGGTTGTAAGATTCTTCATTTATTTCTTAATGCAAAGCTGATTTCCATCACACATATATGTTGTACTGATTTCACATGTATATGTTAATAGATTCCTTAGTCACTAGTATGGATGTATAAATAATGTTCTGGTAGCTTTGATGTTCTTGTTTGTTTGAAATGTTCTATGGGTACATAGGTTCATCATCAAAGCATTATTCTAGGTTTTTACAACATTCAGGGAAGGTCTTCATCCTTTGTTGTTCACTTATTTGTTCTGGATCTGAACCATTCAGACCAGAGAAACAACTTCTGTCCACAGAAGGTGCAATATTCCTGACAACAAAAAGGAACTAGTATTGTTGTGTACACTCACAATGATGTTTCCTTGAGAGATATAGGTCATTGAAACAACTAAAAAGATTGATGGGTGAAAATTATAAAAATTTGACTGAAATATAGAGGAAAAATGACCATTAAGTAAATATGCAGTAGGCCTAAATGCATAAGAAGTTATGTAAACAAATGTGAAATGAAAAATAATAAATGAGTGGGATCCCTATTAGCAGGAGGATTGGATGTGCACTGTTCAATAGCAACAAAGGTGAAATAAGACTATGCAAGATGAAGCAATCGACAAGTGGTCGACTTGGTTGCATTTTTGTAGTTTTGGAGTTAGGAAGTTAGTTATATGTGGACCATTTTGTAAAGGCACAATCCTATAAAAAGTGTTAGAAATGTAGTAGAATAAAAACAATCAATCAATGGATGATTAGAGAGATGATGTTCAGAGTGAATCTTGTCTTTATATGTCTTGTGAACTATTTTCTAAGTTTTGGTTTGAGGATATTGACCAGGAGATGTGTTTTGGAGATGTATGTTAACCTACGAAGTAATATGATATTGATGTTGCTGGAAATTCCATGTGGCTTTTGTCTGCGATGTGATATCTGATCTTGTGGTTGTTGTTTCTATGGTTAATTACTGTGATTTGAATGATGTGTTCTATATGGTTAAATGTTACGATCTAATGTATTAATGTTTTTCTTATTTGAATGATAAGAAGTATTCACATGATGGATGGATTCTTGTATGTTGATATGTTTTCTTCATAATGAACTGTTTTGATGTTATATTTGATAATGGGAATGGTAAATGAATGATAAAACACTATTTTGGATCTCTGAGTAATAGTGCGACAGAGAGAGATTAGTGCACAAATTTCTCTTCCCCTCTACGGAAATGTGGATCCTGAAGACCTCCCTCAAACATCTGGGTGAGACCTCATCTTCTTAGAAGGTGTTTCTAGAGAGGGTAAAACCTGACTAGGCCGGTGTTTAGGGAGATCACATCGAAAAGGGTGTCTATAGAGTGTGAACCCCTATTGACTAAAGTGATTCAACAAATGTTTTTGTTGTCAGGGCCTAGTGCAAGAATGAAAAGGACATGTTGTGGAATTTGATAAAGTTGGAGATCTAAGACTGGTTCGACCAAAAGGCCAAAGAATTCATAGCAGAAGAGAACCAGAGTTCTAGATTGACAACATCGGAGTGGTTGGGAAGATAAATATACCATGGTATCCCAAATACTTCTTTTCTCAATTCCTGATAATCTTGTATGAGTGGTTGGCGCAGCTGGCCTAAATGAAAAGGAACTTCCAAGGAGGTGAACCTAATTGTTGGACTCCAGAACTGATTCAACAACTAAAAAGGGTCACCAACAATTCATCAAGGGATTGCAAAGTGTGGCTCAATATAATTTTGGAAGGATATATTACTAAGTTTGTATTCGACACAGTAAAGTACTATAGTGACATAGAAAGGGAATTCTTCCAAGGACCAAGAGGTAGGTTTCTATTATCTCTGTAATTGTGGATTAAGATGCTTATCTACAAAAAGGGTATACTAAAGATGAACTCTAATGAGTAGAACTATGGTTTGTGGGTGTTACAGGTATTGTGGAGATGAGGGTTGGATGAAATGATACAGGGTAGATAGATGGGAGTTATGATGAAAATGTGAGGGAACTCGAGGAAGAGTGTGGTGTTTTGCAAAATGGGGTGAGGTTGCAAAAAAAGTAGAGGTAGAGGACTGAGGAGAGTCTGAGTGCAACTAGAACAAGAGAATACAAGAGAATATCACAAGGGACTAAGTGACCCTACAACAAAAAAGTAGATGAATAGGCTACACCTGAGCCTGAGGAAGGACCAACCCAAAGGAACAATGTACCTACACCTTCGTGCAGTGTACCAAGCTCAAGAAGAAACACCAGATCATCACAAGAATTATCGGTGTGTCATCACCAAACCAATAGTAGCAGATCAACAAATATTGGAAGAAGCCCCAAAATGGCAGGTGACAACATGAAATTACCTTTGTTCCATGGGAACGGGACCAAAGATCTCGAGGAATGTTGGTTTCTCTACAAAGCGGTATGGACTGTGAAGCAAGTCCAAGATGAAGACATTAAGAAGGGAAAACTTGTGATAAATTTTTGAGGTAACATATTATATTGGTATATGAAGTTTGTACAAGTACTAACAGGGAATCAATAGAATACTCTAGTGCAGATGTTGCACCTCAAAATTCCACATTGCCTATCAGCCTTCCTGGAAATTCCACATTGTCCATTTTCCTTGTGGAGACCTTAGCCTGGGACACCTTGACTTTTTTTTTCCCATATCTTGGAGGGACGATTCCTTATCCCTTTTTACATAGAGCACCGACGGTGCCTCCAATAGTGGAGCAAAAAGTGCCAATCCAACCTTTCTTTAGCATAAAATTAGGTCAGCGCACCTACCTCTTCTGATAGGAGCATCGATAAGCCAAAAAGGGGGAAAAAGAAGGTTTTGGAAGATTCTTTTCGGAATCCTCCATGGAGTCAGTTCCTTTTTTCTTGGGAAAGGTGACATTCGCCTCCCTTACCCATTGGGATTGCCTCTTATCCTTTTCCAAGCCTATCTCATGTGTTTTGGACTTATAAATGAAGCCTTCTTAATGTGAGTGGGGGAGGCCAACATGAAGTATCCTTATGTTATTGGATTGAAGTTCAAATTAGAGGCAAATTAGGGTTGGATCATGTGTGAAGAGATGTTTATAGATTATGAAATATTGTATATGCCTAGTGGAGCTTGAAGCCATCAACATCAAGGCTTGGTTGTAACTTCATTCTCTTATATTTTAATACAAAGTGTTCCCCTTTCCTATATCTGATGTGTTGTTAATTTCAATTGAACATTATGAGATTCCTTGATCACTGATATAAGTATTTAGTCTATCATGATGCTCTCATCTTGCTTGTTTGTATTTTAATCTATTTTGTAGGTATTAAACCATTGTAAGGGCTTGTGGAAAAAAGACAAAGAGATCTAGGTCTAAGGTATATCTTATTTCATGTTGTTTAATATAATTACTTAAGGGTTTACTACAGTGTCTTTTTATTCTATGCTTGTGACTTACAGTGCAAAGGAAAAAATGGTGTCCGCACCGATTGCATAATTCCTTATAACAAAATTGGCGATCATATTGGGGATAGTAAATCCAGTCACTTTTCGGGTAGATCAAGTCAGATCTAGTGCAGATCTAGTCAAATATACAATATTTGGTAACCATATCATCTATGAAGGTTATATTCTCTTCTCTTAGTCATTTCAATTTATAAGGTAAGCAATCTACCTTACTGTTCTGTTTTTTCCTTTGTTTTCAGTTGAGTATTTTTACCTTTTTGCATTCCAAATCATTACATCCTTTTGGTTTCATCTATTGGTCTGGCGGCACAAATAACTTCGACTGATAGAGCATCGACCTCTTCAGGGCACCCTTTCTCTTTTGACACAGAGCATCGACAACATTTTTTCCCAGACAACTTGAAGTACTGATGACTCTTTTCTGTAGATCATTTAGTGCATCGATTGGAGTTATAGTGCTCTGGTGTAGCACATCTCAGTGCACCAAGGTAGGCCTGTTTGACCGCCTGTCAAAAGTTTTTATTTTTTGTTTTAAAATTGCTTGTTTTTCTAAAAGTTTTGAGTGATCTGCTTGCTTGTTTGTGTGTTGAGACTGGTGGTTTTGGTGAAATTGATTCTCTTTTTTAGCTCAATTCTAGAACTTTGTCTTCTTCATTAATATAAAGGGAAAAGTGAAAAAAGTTTAGTTTTGGATTTTAGTAAAGTGGCCATTCTATGAAAATTTTATTCTTGAAAAGAAAACTATAGCCTCTTTTTGAATTAATTTTTCTTTAAGTCTTGTGTGTCTTTCATTTTCCAAAAAATACAAAAAGAAGTTTATTATTTTGTCTTGTTTATGCATGAGAAAGTTTCATTTTTCTTTGCGTAAGTGATTTAGATATATAGGTATTTTTGCATTATATAGAAAGTTAGTTTGTATGCATGTTTTAGGCTTTGGTTTCTTTCCTCATTCAGATATTTAGAGTGCTTGTTGAAAAATATTTGTGTTTGAAGGAAGTCTCTTTTCATTTCTTGTTAGATCTTCTTTTGATTACTTCAAGTGGCTTTTGATTTAGTGTGTTGTTGAGAGAAAAAAAAGGGTTTCTTCCTTACCCTAGCTAGTTCTCATCGAATTCAAAAAGTGCATTTTCATATAGATTAATTTGCATTATTGGAGACAACACCTCAAAAACATTCACTAATCATTCAGATAAAATTCATGGTAGCTTTAGGTCTAAAATTGTATAGAAATTTGAGTGATAGGTTAGTGATGTGTTTGGGCGTCATAAAACGTAGTAGCTATCATTAATTTGTCTACACTAGAACCCAGGGCTCACGTAGTTCTTCCATGTACAATCACTATATCAAACAACCTTTCACATACCCTTGAGGTATATAGAAAGGTGCTTCATGTACTCAATTGTATATCGAAAGGCCCCTTGTGGATGGTTGTACATTAGATAGCACTACTATTGATTTGAGCTCCCACATACCTTGCATATATCAGGAGACCCCACTAGGATTCCTTGTCCAACTAAGAAAAACCCCTTGGCCATCTTGTTTGGAGAAATACAATGAAAAAAAACATTCAGGGAGTCTACTATGCATGTACCCTTGTGGTATATCGTGAGTTGCACCTTCTTGACAATCCTAGTGAGAGACTAACTATTTTGAACTCATCCTATCACTTAAGACTACTTGCGACCTTTAGCTCTGTGTAGGTATGTTTGTGTGTTTTTTCCCTCTTTTTGACTTAGAGCAGACAACTTCAGCCACCACCATGGCTAAGAAACATACAAGGTGCCATTCTCGTAGATTTTAGGGCTTACCTCTTGACTTTCCTCCAGCTATGGAAGAACAAGAAGGAGTAAATATGGAACAACTAGCTCTTGCTAATGCTCCTGTAGGAACTACCTCAACTATAAGAACCAAAGATGATTTCACTATTTATACAAAACCTTTGGTCCAATTGCCCCCTGTGGCTGATGTTTTTGTTCATTCGCCAATGGAAGGTTGTGTCAATGGTCCGAATGAAGCACAGTTTATCCCTAATGCTCCTTTTTGTAGGACCTCTATGGGCCAAGCCGTTTCCAATTTTGGGGTTATTAGACCTTCACAAGGAAACCCTCCTCTAGGAGAGGACAAATATAGAAGAATTCATGCATCTCTTGATCAAGCTCATAATTTTTCAGAGAGAGTAGAAAGAATTGTTTATCCACCTGTGCCTCACAAATAAGTTGTGTTAACTCTTTTTCCCCTTTTATAAGACCCATGGCCTGATGGATATCGTTCACTTGATGAGGTTTTAGGTCCTATTGAATAATTTCCATTTCATGGTAATCCAGGTCAAAATTCCAACCCTACAAGTTCATATCTTGGGCTTGTTACTAGTCCCCCCATACCAGTAGTAGTTGGGAGGTAATCCACAACTCAATTAATGTCAGCACATTCTAATGCCAGAGGGAAACCCCCAGGGCGAGTTATGTCATATGCTAGTGGGATTGTTACTAGTTCCAGACAATTTCCAGATGTAGAACAACCTGCAGTAGTTATTCCTCCTACCAATACCAACTTGGTGAATCCCCCATCTAGTTCAGGCCAACCCTTAGGGGTACAACCTATCATTAATGCAACTTCTTGGGGATATACTTATCCCAGAACTCAGCTTCCTACGACTAATAAAACCTATCAACAACCACCATTAGTGGTAATTTATCCCTAAATGCCTTACCTTGGGAATGTTTTTGTACCTTGGGGACAACCAAATTGGTCCAATGTCCCGTCTTCTGGAGGAGCATTTGTAAATGTTGCTAGAGGATATGGAGGTCCACCTAGAGGGCCCCCAAGAGAACCTGGAGGACCTGGAATATCTGGAGGTCCTGGAGGACTTGGTGCACCATATAGAGGACCACCATCTATAGGCCCACCACCTAGAGGACCACCCCCTCAAGGTCTGCCTCCCTCAGGTGACCCCCATCCTAATGGAAATTCTGGTAACCAAAAACCTATTCAACAAGCCTCAGGGGAATCATCCATTCCCATTTATCAATCTACATATGGTCCTACTGGTCAAGAAATGCCATACCAATATTACCAGTATCCACAACCAACTCAACAATTACCATTCCTGGCTACATTAGATCTTCCAGACTTGTCTAGATTGATAAATGACCCAATTCATCATGACCCCTATTAGCCTAGCATTCTTATAAAGCTTCCTTTAGATATACCAAATTTTGATGGTAAACCTGGGAAGGATACAAAAAACCATGTGATGACTTTCCATCTATGGTGTTCATCCAATTATTTGATGGAAGGTTCAATCCATCTATGACTTTTTCAAAGAACCCTCACAGGTATTGTTGCAAAATGGTATACCGAGTTACCACCGCACTCTTTTTGGGATTTCAATTCCTTAGAAATGGAATTTTTAACCCACTTTCAATTGCCAATCCAATATGAAATAGGTACAGACCTATTGACCTCGCTTCAACAAAACACATCAACCCATATCTATGATCATATCTAGGAATGGAGAAGAAGACGAAGGTTAATTAAGGCCCCTATTCCTAATCAATTACTCGCTGATTGGTTTAAGAAATCCTTACTCCTACCCATTTCTAGAGATGTTTCCATGGTAGGCATTGTCATCGAGGAGAAAGCTATTAGCCATGATCAATACCTTGATTTGGTTTATTCCCAGTTAGGTACCTTGTATGATTTAATTCCCCATGCTCCTCGAACCAGAACGGATCCATATAGACCTGCAACTCAACCACCTGCTAATGGTATACTTGGTTCAGTTCAAACACAAATGATGGAAAAATATTCTAAGAAGCAAAATCAAACCGCCACCCCAGCAAATCAACAGGCACCACCTGCCAAAACTGCACCCTCTCTTGTTGCTTCTGCCAAAGTAAACGTGATCCAATCCACCAAATCTTCGGGAAAAAAGAAGAAAGGAAAAAATAAATCTAAAAAATTGGATAATCAACAGGAAGGGAATAAACCACAAAATCCGGATGCAAATTCAAAAGGTAAGAGAAAGGCGAAGTATCCTTGTTTAATCTGTGAGGGTGATAATTTCACCAAGGAATGTCCTCGTCGAGAGAAAATTAGAAATTTTTTGAAAAATTCACCCACCCCAGCTATTCTAAAAGACCCTTTCCCCTCCCAACAACAATTAATTGATCATCAATCCTTGCATGATCCTTCTTCATCTACGGATGAAGTTAGAATTATGTCTAGTGAAACAATTAGCTTTAAAACAAGATCACAAAGTTATGACTCTCCTCCAAAAAAGAAAACTTATTAAGTTTCATTTGAGAAACCTTCAGGTTCCACACCTCCTCCTAATAATGGTCATAATATTGAAATACCTATACCTGAAACATTTTTTCGTCCACTAAAGAGTACTCTTCGTAAGTCCATAATCAATCCTAACGCACATGCAACCCAATACTATAATATTGTCGAAGATTTGTCCCAAGCACAATGTGTTATGTCGGCCTTGGAAGTACTCCAAACTTTCCCCACACAATAAAAAAATTTCTTACAGCACTTGGAGCTATGGACCCTGAAAATAATAACATCATTTCTTTCAAACTGGATGATTTTAAGACCAGGCTCTCACATCAGTTGGTCTTCCAGATATCTACTAAAATTTCTTGAAAAACTATCTGTCGTACTGTTTTGGATGAGGGATCCTCAACATCAGTCATGTCTCTATCTTGTTGGAGAGCCATTGGCTCTGCTGAAATCAATCGTTCACCTACCACTCTGAAGGCTTTTGATGGTCACAGCTTTCAACCCTATGGATTACTTCCCACTATCCAGGTCGAACTGGGGGGAAAATCAGTTTCCATTCATATTGAGGTCATCGGCGTTCCTTTGGATTACAACTTACTCCTAGGTCATAACTTATTTTATGCTATGCAATCTGTAGCATCGATCATTTTTTGGATTGTCCAGTTCCCATTCCAAGGAAATATTGTCACCATAGATCAGTTAGACTTCATCACACCTAGTGTTGTTACCAATGATGCAAACAACATCCTGCTCCTGAATACTCCACAGTATCAGGACATAGGAGTTGGTATTCTCAAAGACTCTTCACTCATGGGAGTCTTTCCTTTATCAAATCCCCCTCATGCTTCACAAACTGCATCTGTCCATATGATTTTTAACATGGAGAAAGGAAAAGCAATTGCTAATAAATCAACATATTTTACCCCTTTTGAAGAAGTTTACAATGTGATGCAATCCACCAGTGACCCTACCATCGATGGCCATTTGTTGGTGACCTCAGATCGGTATCACCTGCCATATTGGTTAGACAACCCCCCCCATATCTAGATTACCTTTCACATACACTTCTTGCAGATGAG
This sequence comes from Pseudotsuga menziesii, assembly GCA_001517045.1. NCBI lineage: Eukaryota > Viridiplantae > Streptophyta > Pinopsida > Pinales > Pinaceae > Pseudotsuga > Pseudotsuga menziesii. The sequence continues at coordinate 704,040 of LPNX010605490.1, forward strand.
TCCATTATGGAAGTTATGTCACTAGAGGAGATGCCTTGGGAATATCATCATCATTGATCTTGTTTCCTTCCCCCTTGCCATATGGTAGAAGAGCACTTTGCCTCAATTGTTTCATATGATATAATCACGAGCCCTCAGTCTCCGATACTCACTCGTAGTGTCGATTCTGAATGGAATTTATGCAATATTACAAAAATCATTCCCGTAGACATATCAATAAAACCAGGTGTTTCAGAGAACATATACATAGCCCATAATTCTTCATCATCCAAGGTTCAATCATATATGACCTTGTTCAAATAATTTTGCAATGTCTTCGCTTGGACATGTGAAGAAATGCCAGGGATTTATCCCTCTATTATTGTTCATGAGATCAAAACCTACCCTAGTGCCAAGCCGGTCTGATAGAAATTACGACAAGTACATCCAAAAAAACAACAACCATAAAGGAAGAAGTTGAAAAAATTCTAAAGGCTGGTTTCATTTACCCCGTTCCTTTAACTGAATGGGTGTCCAACATAGTCCCTATGAATAAAAAATAGGATACTATTAGGTTTTGCATCGACTTTAGGGACTTGAATAAGGCTTGTCCCAAAGACAATTTTCCCACTCCCTATATCGATCAAATAATCGACAACTGTGCTAGAAGCGTCATTTTTTCATTTATGGATGGCTTTTCTGGTTATAATCATATTGATATTCTCCCATCAGACCAACAAAAGACAACCTTTATTTCCCCATGGGGGACCTTTACCTATTGCAAGTTACCTTTTGGCTTGAAAAATGTTGGCGCGACATTCCAACCCGCCATGTCATGTGCATTTCATGATATTAAACATGTTGTAGAACCTTATCTCGATGACCTACCTGCTCATTCTAAGCAGTGAGATATCCATGTTGATCATTTGAGAGCCATGTTTCTTTGATGTCGTCATTTTAATATCTGTCTAAACCCCCACAAATGTTTTTTTGTGTCGAATCATGTAGAATGATTGGTTTCATTGTCTCTAAGGATAACATCAGTATCGATCCTTTGAATATCGAAGCTATTTTGTCCCTACCTACTCCAAGGAATGTAACTGAACTCCAAATTTTTCAAGGGCAGGAAAATTTTTTACGACTTTTTGTCTGCAATTACACCAAAAGGACACATGGTTTTATGAGGTTGCTTAAAAAGGATATACCTTTTTTCTGGGATGATTTTATGCATCGTTCATTTGATAATCTCAAGCATGCACTTACCCATGCACCTGTGTTGCAGCCATCTAATTGTTGATGTATTCGTAACTTCAGAATGTATTCACTTATGTATTTCATATATTGTATTTTATTAGTCCCCGATGTTCCTATCAGGAGAATCAGTAATGTAAACAAGTCATGTAAAGTCATAGAGGTTAACCCTCCTTGTTAATCATGGGTTAAAGTCCCCGCAATTATTGGGCACTAGGGTGATTAGAATCTCCTAGAGAATTCAGACTTGGTAGGTTGTTGTCAAGTCAAAAACTAGTATAAATAGAGAGTGAGACTCTCTATTTATCACATAGTCACTCACATTCAGTTGTAGCACATGAGTGAGAGAGAAGGAGCTGGGATAAGAGAGAGAACATCTCTTGGAGATCATCTTATTGTCTTTGGGTTTTAATGCCGCCATTGGTGCTCATTCTATCTCTAAGGAAGTTGCAGGTTTTTCTCCTTTATGGTTTCCCCGAGGAAAACCTTTATGTCCATTGTCTCTTGTGATTGATTGTTGTGCATGTTATTCTCTCAAATAATATCCTAAGATCATACTATCTAATTGATAAAAATCTAACATGGTATCAGAGCTAACCTGAGAAGAAGAAACTATGCACTTGTGGAAGCTAGGGATTCTTACTTTTAGGGTCTCTCTCCACAATCCATCAAAAAAAGGAGGCTAGGCTGAATCTCCTTTGAAGGGTACATCTTTCTATCCAAGAAGAATCTGATTCTAAGCACTTTCACTTTTTGACCTACCACTACATCGGGAAATTAGGGCTTTTCATTGAAGAGGAATTTTTGAGTGAGCCCAAGCTAGGATTGATCTCCTCCTCAAAATCAAATTTTAGAGACAAAAATCGAGGATTTTGGTTGGGTAGAACTCTAGGAAAGTCAAATCCTAATTTTCCCTAGAACCAGAAAACCAACACTGTAGAAGATCAGATCCAAATCCAGTTTTCAGCTTCTCAAATTGGTAAGATCTAAATATTTTGTATTTCCATTTGAGTTTCTCAGTTAAGATGTCTCATCACACCAAGATTGATGAAAATATTGAGGGATTTGATAACTTCCGAGACTGGAATTATAGGATTTCCTTGGTCATGGAAGAAAATGAGTTGGACTATTACATCAATGAAGAGGTTCTAGTTCCATAGGGAGATGAGGCTAAGGCCTTACACAAAAATAAATTTATCATGGCTAAGAGGATTATTCCTGATTCAATCAAGGATCAACTCAAACCATAGGTTTCCTCCCTAAAGACACCTAAAGCAATGTTTGATGCCTTGAACAAGCTATTTGAAGGGAAGAACATAAACTGGAAGATGACTTTGAGGAACTAGTTGAAGAGTGTGAAGATCTAGAATGTAGAGACCATATAGTCATACTTTACAAGGGTATCCCAGATCAAAGAACAACTTGAAGCAGTGGATGAAGAAGTGGAGAATGAAGAAATTGTGATGACCACCTTGAATGGTCTCCCTAGGTCATGGGACTCTTTCATTCAAGGGATTTGTGCTAGAAGAAATCTAGTCACCTTCAATAGACTGTGGAAGGAATGCTCACAATAAGAAGCTCGAATAGTAGCGCGAGAAGAAAATATGGGAAGTGAAGATCAAGCTCTCATAGTACACTCCAAGAAAATCAGGTGGGACTATCATCATCCTAAAGGTAAGAATTCTCACTAAAATAACTCTAGAAAAACTCAACTCAGATGTTTCACTTGTGATGAGATAGGACACTATGCCAGAGATTGTCCTAGAAACAAAAGTAACTCTCACAAGAAGAATAAAAAAAGAAAACATCATGCTCACACTGCAGACGATGATGATCCTCCCAAGAAAAGAGTTAAACAAGAAAGTGAATATTCTTCAAGTGATGAAGAGTATGTTATGATCTCTGCCCTCACGATAACTGTCACACATGGAAGTAATTATTGGATTATAGACACTGGGGCTTCCAAGCATATGATGGGATTCAAAGAATCCTTTGGGAAACTATCTGAACATGAGTCACCTCACAAGGTGAAACTTGGGGATGATTACCAATATCCAATAAAAGGTAGTGGAGAATCCTCCTATAAGATAGACTCTAGAAAGTCTATGAAGATGAAGGATGTATTGTTTGTACCAGGACTAAAGAAGAATCTCCTCTCCATATCTGCATTGGATGCAAAAGGAATGAGGGTTTCATTTGTATATGGACAAGTCCTTATGTGGCCAAAGGGAAAGACTATAGATGATGCAGTAGTTATTGGAGAGCAAGAGGGAGGACTATACAAATTGAAGGGTCAATAAGGATAAGCTTTGGTCCATGACTCATTAGAACCAAATGAACTTTGGCACAAAAGGCTTGCACATGTCCACTATAGGGAACTACCACTTACAAGTAAAGATGTTGAAGGTCTTCCAGAATTACAGACAAAACATGACGCTATCTGCAAAGGATGTGTGAAAGGAAAGAACACAAAGAAGACATTTCCAAGTAGTGAGAGAAAGGAAAGAGGAATCGTGGAAATCATCCACTTTGATGTATGCAGTCCTATGTCATCCAACTCATTGAGTGGGTATGTATACTATGTTTCTTTCATTGATGATTTTTCTAGGAAGACATGGATATACTTATTGAATAACAAAGTTGAAGTATTCAACAAGTTTAAAGAGTTCAAAGCCTTGATCGAGAACCACACAAAAAATAAAATCAAGACCTTCGGATCATACAATGGAGGAGAATTCGCATAAAATGAATTCAAAGAATTATCAAGAGATTCATGGATTAAGAGGGAGTTGACACTCCATACAATCCACAATAGAATGGGGTTGTAGAAAGGAAGAATATAATGATTATGGAATCTACAAGGGCAATGTTTCATGATCAATATGTTCCCATGCATCTATGGTCAGAAGCTACTAAGACAACTGTGTATGTACAAAACCGTACTCCACACAAAGTACTTGAGAACAAGACACCTGAAGAAGTATTTTCCGGCAAGAAACCAGAGGTCATCCATCTCAAAATATTTTGTTGTCCAGTGTACACACACATTCCAAAAGAAAAGAAGACAAATTTAGATCCTTCTGGAAAGAAGGGTATATTTGTAGGATATAGTGAAAGCTCGAAGGCTTACAAAATATACTTCCTGGGATTCAAGAATATCGACATTAGCAGAGATGTAACATTCAACGAAGACTAAGCTTGCAACAAATCCATAAAGAGACTAGCTGAAGACCCTGAAGAAACAGAAGTACCCAAGATTCGAGATACAACTATGAACGATACAAATAAAGAAGAAGATCGAGAAATAGAAGAACCCTAGGAACCTGTAGATCCACACCAATAGAAGAATCCTCACAAAAGGAAACCTAAATGGGTACGAGAGGCTATCCAAGGTGCAGAAAGATAGGGGGCTCCATAAGAGATACACATAGAGAGGAAAAGAACCAGGTCCTGCTCCGATTATGTAGCCTTATTATGTGACATATTTGATAAAGAACCTTCCAATTTTGAAGAAGCGGCAGAAAAGAAAGAGTTGAAGGATGCTATGATCGAGGAGTACTAGTAGATCATGAAGAATAATGTCTAGGATGTTGTCCCAAGACCAGAGGGGAAGTTTGTTGTGACTTCCAAGTGGATCTCCAAGATCAAGCATGCTACAGATGGAAACATAGAGAAATATAAAAGCAAGGTTTGTGGCTCATGGATTCTCCCAGAAAGAAGGAATAGATTATGAAGAAAATTTTGCACCTATATCCAGATACACTTCCATCATATCAGTACTTTCTCTGGCTGTAGTAATGAAGTGGAAGATACACCAGATGGATGTAAATATTGTTTTCTTGAATGGTGTAGTTGAAGAGGAATTGTATGTGGAGCAGCCACTCGGTTTTGAGACACATGATAGGGAGACTCATGTATGTAAATTGAAGAAATCCCTGTACAGATTGAAACAGGAACCCGAGACATGGTACTGAAGAATAGATAGGTTCTTGACTAGTTTGGGATTTACCAAGAGTAAAGAGGATTCCAACCTTTACTACAAGGTTGAAGAAGGGAACTGAATGATACTTCTAATGTATGTAGATGACTTATTTATAATAGGTGATAATGGGTTGATTGCTAACACGAAGAGGAAGCTTTCTTATGAGTTTGAGATGAAGGACTTGGGTATGATGCACTAATTTCTAGGCGTGGAGGTGTGGCAGGGTGCATATGGAATCTCCATGGGACAAGGAAAGTATGCAGTAGATATCCTAAAGAGGTTTAGGATGATGGACTGCAAGGCCATGACCACACCTATGGCATCGAACTTGAAGCTATTGAGTGATGCTTCATCAGATTCGGTTGATACTACGATGTATCGTTAGATGATTGGGTCCTTGATGTACCTATTGAATATGAGACCAGATATTTGCTTTGCTGTGAACACATTGAGCCAGTTCCTGATGGATCCTAGACATGTTCTCCTGATTGTTACAAAGCATATTTTGAGGTACCTGAAGGGTACATTTGATTATGGGCTCAAATATTAGGTGAATTAGAAGATTAACCTAGAGGGTTATGTGGATTCTGATTGGGAAGACAATGCCATTTATAGGAAGAACAGTTAGGGGTGCTGCTTCAGTATGGGATTAGGTGTGATCTCTTGGTTTCGCAGGAAACAATCCTTTGTGGCACTGAGCACAGCCAAAGAAGAGTATGTCATGGCTTGTTCAGTTAGTTGTGAGGCCATGTGGCTTAGGAAGATACTATCTAATTTGTTTGATCTCCAATTGGATGCTACTTGTATATATTGCGACAACCAGAGTTGTGTGAAGTTGTCAAAGAACTTGGTGTTCCATGACAAGTCGAAGCATATCAAGATCAAATACCACTATATCAAGGATATGGTGCAGAGGGGATCAGCGAAGCTCCAATATGTTGTGATGGATGATCAGATAGCTAATGTGTTGACTAAATCGTTAGCCAGAGAGAAGTTTGAGTACTTTCAGGAGAAGGTGGGTGTTCTCCAGATAGAGGCTCCCTCCAAGGGGAAATGGTGAGTCCATGAGCCATTCTAACATGGTGGTAGGCGGGGCCTCCCATGCTCAAATGTAAGTGTAGATCCATTCTAACATGGTGGTAGGTAGGGCCTCCCATGGTTAGATTTAAGTGCAAACCCATTTTGACATGGTGGTAGGTGGGGCATCCCATGGTCAGATGTAAGTATAGAGCCATTATGACATGGGGGTAGGCTAGGCTCTCCCATTGTTAGATGTAAGGGATGAGCCATTCTGACAAGGGAATAGGTTGGGCCCTCCCATGGTCAGATGTAAGGGCTAATCCATTCTGACATGGGGGCAGGTTGGGCCCTCCCATGGTCATATGTAAGGGATGATCCATTTTGACATGGGGGCAGGTTGGGCCCTTCCATGGTTAGATGTAAGGGTTGGGTTATTTTGACATGGGAGCAAGATGGGCCCTCCCATGGTCAGATGTAAGGGATGGGCCTTTCTAGCATGGTGATAGGCTAGGCCTTCCATTGCTAGATATAAGTGTTGGGAGAGCCTTTCCAATGTAGAGGATGGGCCTCCCATGGTCAGATGTAAGAGTTGAAGAAGATGAAGACCTACATGGAGGCTAGGCCTACAACCAGCATGAAAAGGGGCTGGCTCTGTAGAAATTCTTGTGATGAGTAGAATTGAGAGTTAGCACCGTTTGACTGAGATAGTGGAGCAATGATGATTATGATCCAGTGATGATCCAACTTTGATGATGATCCATTGATTATCCATCTTTGATGATGATCTAGACTTGATCCAGAGAAGAACACTTATGCTAATGAATTGTTTCAAGAGAATACCTTCCTAGTTAAGAGGGAGTGTTGATGTATTTGTAACTTCAGAATGTATTGTTATACACCTGATTGGCACCTCTCCGTCCGAGTGCTGACTTCCCTCAGGTCGGCACACAAAAGGACACTTATGGATTGAGGTTTGCCTAGTTTTCATTATACCTTGATTAATGATGAAATACATTGCCTATATGCATAGATGATTACTTTGCCATTTTGAGATTTTGAGTAGCTTACGTGACTATATCTATTTACATCTCGCGCATCATGCGCGAGTATCATGTTCAGCACGTCGTGCATACATGTATGCGCGGGTTGCACTTGTATAGAGTCGCATATCATACGTGGGTTGCTATACTACAGACCCGCGCATGGTTTCCTCAAAATTAATATTTAAAAACATGAGTTAATGGGATATTAGTTTACTCATTTACCTTAATCCCATTAACTGCTACAACCTCCCTAACCTTCGAGAACTGCCTCATTTCATCCATATAAATAGAGGCCTTGGGGAGGGTGTTAGAGAATCATACTGGGAGAGCAAAGTTATGCTGGTGGATTGTCTACAGAATCTTTGGAGCAGAGAAACTCAGAGTCCTTTGGTGATAGAGGAGTCCCTTGTTCAGACATTGGGTTGTAACCTAAACTCCCTCTATTATTGTTAATAAAGCAGATTACTTCTTCCATATTGTGTTTCATGTGTTGTAGATTGATAAATGTTTACATTTCATTATAATATATGATTTGTCTAATATGCATCTTTATATATGAATCATACTGTATTTGGAAGAATCTTTGTTAACAGGTGAAGGAGGAATTATCCTGGAGACTTTGGAAGCGGATCAGAGAGGAAGAAGCTAGCTTGGATCAACCTTCGTATTTCACAAGTAAGTTCCTACTACTTTCCTATTTCCTATTCTGTACTTCTAAAGTCAATTTGTCTGCAAGGTTAGAGTATGTTGGTAACCCCCCAGACCTAGGTTATTAGGTGAATTATCCTGTACAACAGAACTGGAGACTCCGCTGGGGAAGCCAAGTCTGCTTTAGGTCTTTTTCTGTTGTCTTGACCAGTCATTTCTCGAATTTTTGTTTGTGATCTTTTGTGCTGCTTTCTTACTTACTGTAGCATCTGAAAGTCTTGGGTCTTTCTCTGTTTTTGAGAATTCTTTTTATAACCATACGTGGTTTGTCCCACTGGACAGTCGTGTATACTAAGTTTTATGCGCGGGTTGTTCCACTGTACAGTCGTGCATCATTCGCGACCTGCACTACTACACAGTCGCATATACTCCTGAAAAATGTGATTTTTGTGTCAAAGTTGGCTTGTTCTTTGGCCTGTTATAAGTCCTGTTTTCTGTTAAGGCTTTCTTTAAGAGTGCTGCAAAGTTGTCTGAGTGTATCAAGTGATCACATCTTAGTGCTTTTCGAAGCCCTTGGGTTCTTTTTACTTGTTCTATTTACTGTCTGCATCTTGAAACTTTTTGGCCTGTTTGGGTTGTTGGTGAGTGCCTTTTTGGACTCTGTCTATCCAGTCTGCTGTTTATCAGTTAGTGGTTTGCACTTGCCTGTTTAAAAGTCTGCAGTGATCTTTTGGTCATTGTCTGCACCCAAGTTGAGGTCCTGCCTGTTTTTTTGCTGGTTTTTAGGTTCTGTTTGCCTGTTAGTTTCAGTTTGTGTTTTTTATACAGTCTATAAGAGTCAAGTTACTCAAGTATTGCATTTATACATGCACAGTAGTTTTTTGAGCATTTTTTAAAGTGAAAAACAAAACATAGATGATCTTTTGCATTGTAATTTTTTGCATTAGAGTAGTATTTGTTTCGGTTTAAGAAATACTATCTCAGAAAATTACAAAAACATATAGGCTTAGTTTCTCTTTTTGCTGCATATAGTTCATCAATATTTATTTGAAAAAATGAAAAGAAGTTTATTTCATAGTGTTAGTTTACTTTAGATGCACTTTTACTTTCATTTATTTTCTGCTGAGTCAAAACATCATACAGTCCATCACTTCCACTTCCTTTGAGTAAATAACAGCCCTTAAAATTAACGCTTAAATTTAAAATCTATTAGTAAGTTTTTATTTTCAGGGCCTTCCACCTACTAGCTTAGGCTAGGTTTGTGGGCTAGGGAGTGTAAACTTCCCACAAACTATAAACTCAGACGTAGTGGGCTATTCATTAGGTAAATCCTTGGTTCTACCGCTGTATCTGGGAAGCTCCTCTCAAATGGGAGTTAAGCACTAGGCCGTGTGGAGGCTTGGACAGAGGGGATAACCCCCCGAATCCTTGTCAAAACGTAACCCAGGAATTTTACGCATCTACGGATTCTGTCTAGGAATAATTTTGGGCTCAGCTACCCTGCCCATGCGTACGAGTTCGGCTTGCGACTGTCCCCCCAGACAGTAGGTATTGTCAAGGTAGCCTTAGTCTCTTGTCTTTTTAGGGCTCATACCCAGGTAAACCGAAAGGTTATTTCTGGTTCACCTTGAACGGAATTGGAAGGTAACCCTTGTGGAAAGTGTAGGAGGGCGGTTGGGTGATTCCTTCGCTTGTGCCTAAGAACCCCTCAAGGATGCCAAGTAACTGTTCATCATATTTCTTTGGGAAAGCATATATTTATAGCCTGTTTTGATTGCTTGAGGCTTAGGATATTTTTAGTGTATGCTCTGTGGATCTGCTTGTGTTTAGTTGGCCTTAGGGTGTGATTTTTCAAAGTCTTAATTCTGGAGGACCAACTTGTTAGAAGGTCAAGAAGGTTGAGAAACCTTCCCCCTCTCTCACCACTGGAACCTCCACCTTTACCCCAAAGGCGGAGATTAAGCACAGGTGGTTCTTTTGAACCAGTAGGAGTAACTGAGGTTCTTGGTGAACCAGAATTAATAGCTAACCGCTTTGACTTAGACACAGTCGAGATAGAGGAATTTCAAGCTGACGAGTTTGCAAGAAATTATAATACCCCTTGACTGATTTGAATGATCCAGTGATCGTGCAGGTTAGGCCTTTTAGTTCACCAGTACTAGGTGTACCTGTAGGTAGAGCTATGTCTTCTGAGGGAGAAAGTTCATTTGTTTTCACCTCAACCCTTCTGGTTGAAGGGGTACTACCTCCCCTGGTTAGTACCCCTAGATCTAATTTACCTTCCACACCCTTAACTCCAGCAAGTCGGGTGGTTCAACCACCGGTTTACTCGAACATAGGAAGTATATCTGGTGATATGGCTACTGGGATTCCCAGTATGCCTACAATTCCTTCTTCCTTCCCTTACCCTACCCACAGTGGTCCGGTGGGATCCTCGGCCTTTGTCCAAGGATTCCCTTGGAATGGGGGGCACATACCCCCTTCCAGTCCATACGTAGGTCCACCTCCTGCATATGTAGGAGTGCAGTTTGGTAGCAACACCTCTTATGGGCAAGGCTACCAAACCCCTATTTCGGTCCCATACACGAGCTCTCCCTTCTCTTTGTTTAGTGGAGGGATACCTGCTACAGTCTTTCAGACCCCTACTTCTATGGGGGCAGCCCGAACCACTTACACTGCACCTCCCACCCAAAACCCAGTGGCTTACGGATGGAACCCATTCCAAAGAAACATACCCACTTCACAACCGGTGTCTGGGGGCAACCCCACTTTTACTTATGGGCGATCGGGGGCAAGTCCCTCTAATCCCCAAGCTAGTACATCTACTACACCGTCTAGGCCAAAGCTTCCTTTTCTGGCAACTTTGAACTTGCCAGACTTATCAAAATTGATGAACGATCCAGTGAGGCATGACCCTTTGTGGCCACCTGTTCCCACCAAACTGCCCTCGGACATCCCTAAGTTCGAAGGTAAGGCTGGTGAAGATCCTGGGGCACATGCCACCACTTTCCATCTTTGGTGTTATTCCAACTCATTGAATGAAGATTCAGTGAGACTTAGGCTGTTCATGAGGACATTGACAGGAACTGCAGCAAAATGGTATATTGAGCTGCCTTCTGCTGCTTTTAGTAGCTTCTGGGACTTGGCTACCGCTTTCCTTAGCCACTTTCAGCTTCCAGTTTGTTACGATTTAGGAACGGACTTGTTGTCCACCTTTAGACAAAATAAGGCAACCCACATATCGGATCATATCCAAGAGTGGAGGAGGCGAAAGAGCCTTATTAAAGCCACCATCCCTCCTGAGTTTTTACTAGAATGGTTCCTTAAATCTTTATTGCCCTATATATCTAAGGATGTTTCTACATCAGGAGTGACTAGTGAGGAAGAAGCCATACTCAGGGCCCAGCAGTTGGACTTGATATATTCACATTCTGGGATTTTATATGAAATCATCCCTGAGGCACCAAGGCCTTCTCATGAGGCCGAGAAACCCAAGCCTGGACCCCATGCCGATGGTGTGGTTGGGTCCGTAAAATATCCCACTGTAGAGTCTTTGACAAAACAACTTCACCAGTTGTCTGTCAAACAGTCTACAGCTGAGGTAGCATAGGCTTCCCCCTCCTCCCAAAGTGCAAATGTTTTTGCACAAACCTCTTCGAAGGGCAATCAGCAGCCCGGCGAGAAGAAGAAGAAAGGCAAAAAGGGAGAGGGAAACCAAAATCAAAACAAGCCCAAGCCCGCAAACAATGCTGATGGGGGAAAAAAGGAAAAGAAGAAATTCAAGTTCCCTTGTAAGTTGTGCCAAGGGGACCATCTTACTCATCTTTGTCCCCTCATGGAACAAGCTCAGAAGCTGTTACAAGGTCAACCGCCGGCTGTCCTGAAGGATCCATTTCCCCAAGGGCAGAATTCTACTTCAGCTTCCACCGTAGCAGGGGGCAGTCAAACTGCTCCTGACCCTAATTATATCAACATGGTTAGATCCTCAACTTTGTTACAAACCGGGAACAAGAACTATGAGAAAGAGACCGAGGAGAAGGGTAAAGCTGTGGCTGAACCTTCCAATCCTCTCACTATAGAGAAACCTGCGGAAATAATGCCAAAGATACCCAAAGGTGTCTTTAAGAAGACTTTGCATAACCCAAATTCCAGAGCCGCTGCTCACTACTCTGTGGTTGAAGACTTGGCTCAGAATCCGTGTGCAATGTCAGCTTTGGAGGTGCTACAGAGCTGTCTCGCTTAGCGGGATGCTCTGTTAGCAACTTTAGGTAGCATGGACTCTTCGAGTCTCACAGCGAAATTTCATTTCTCTGATCTTAAAATTCGCCTCCCTCAGCATGTAGCTCTATCGATAGATGTTGTCCATGGTGGTAAGACCATTGGATGAGCAGTTATTGATGAGGGAGCCTCTACTTGTGTTATGTCCCTGGCTTGTTGGAAAGCTCTTGGATCCCCAGAGCTGGTCCCATCAACCACTTTACTTACTGCTTTTGATGGAAGGTCTTTCCATCCACATGGTATCCTGCTGGATTTCGAGCTTAAGTTGGCTGGCAAAGCAGTCTCTGTTGAATTTGAAGTGATTGATGCTCCATTGGACTACAATTTTCTTCTGGGTAGGAATTGGACTTATGTAATGTCTGCCATTGCATCTGTTGTCTTTCGTGTCATGGTTTTTCCACATGAGGGCAAGCTGGTCACTGTTGACCAACTTGATTTTACTCGTAAAGGCCGCTTAGAGTCTAAATATTCCACTGTTCCATTGGTTGATCAGGCCAAACCTGCTACACAGAGCTTGGGGGCTGGACTATATGCATCATTGGTGGGCACATTCGATATTCCATCTCTAGTCCTTTATCTCGGTTCTACTACTGTAGGGCAGTCCATTGATTCGGTGGTCGATAGGACTGATCCTTGGGTCCTCCCAACCCCTCAGGAACCGGAAGTGCCCTTATCTGCAGTGGAAGTGGCGTATCAAGCTATTACCCAAACCACTGTAGATCCCATTCCAGATCCTCTTACAGTCTCGGATGATCTGGAAGAAGTTTATATGCCTGCATGGGCAGAAAACTCTTTACATTCCATAGATTGCTTAGACACTGTTTTACCTTCAGACGAAGCTATTGTGGAAGCTATGTGTTCACATGATAAGATATGTGAGGATCTTCATCACCGATCTTATTTCCTTCCAGAGCTAAGCAAGATCGAAAACCAAGAGTTTCATGTGAGACTGCCTGGAGATGTTGATATACTTGTTAACCCTTTGCCTAGGGAAGGAGTGTTTGCCGAGGGGAATATGGAAAACATTTCCGCTACCATACCTATCAATATCTCTGTCAAACAAGATATCATGGAAAATATCTATATAGGTTCAAGCTGCTCTCCAGAGGAGATTGCCACTTATACAGCCCTTTTCAAGGAATTCCGTGATATTTTTACCTGGTCATATGAGGAGATGCCAGGAATTGATCCATCTATTGTTCAACATGAGATCCCAACCTATCCTGATGCTAAGCCGGTTCGGTAAAAATTACGCCCCGTGAACCCGCGTAAAGCAGCGGCTGTGAAGGCAGAGGTAGAAAAGCTCTTGAAAGCAGGTTTTATATATCCCGTTGCTTTGACTGAGTGGGTGTCCAACCCAGTCCCTGTTGATAAAAAGCAAGGGACTATTCGCGTTTGTACAGACTTTCATGACCTTAACAAAGCCCGTCCCAAGGATAACTACCCTACACCATTTATTGATCAAATCATAGATGCATGTGCAGGTAGTGAAGTATTTTCGTTTATGGATGGTTTTTCCGGCTACAATCAAATCCAAATCAAACCATAAGACCAACATAAAACGGATTTTATTTTCCCTTGGGGTACATTCACTTATAGAAAAATGCCCTTTGGATTGAAAAATGCAGGGGCAACCTTTCAACGAGCCATGAACTTTTCTTTTCATGATATAAAAGCCATTGTCGAGCCCTACCTTGATGATTTTCCTGCTCATTCTCGCAAGAGGATCCAGCATCTAGATCATTTAAGGTTGATTTTTGAGAGATGCAGATACTATAAAATTCGCTTGAATCCCCACAAGTGTGTTTTCTACGTCGAATCAAGTAGATTGCTTGGATTCATTGTCTCTAGTAGGAGCATACAGGTGGATCCGTTAAAAGTCAAGGCCATTGTAAATCTGCCTCCTCCTCGTTCACTTAGGCAACTTCAGAGTCTACAAGGTAAGTCTAACTTCCTTCAACGTTTTATCGTCAATTATGCCAAGATCACAAAAGGTTTCATGCGCCTGCTTAAACAAGACACCCCATTTGTATGGGATGAAACTGCACAACTCACGTTCGAGGCATTAAAGAAAGCTTTGTTGTCGGCTCCTTTATTGCGCCCGGTAGATTACTCTAGGGATTTCATATTATATATTGCCGCATCGGAGTCTACCATTGGGGTAGTGCTAGTTCAGGAGGATGACAAGCTTGTTGAGCATGTTGTCTATTATCTTAGCCGTGCTTTGGTGGGGCCTGAGCTTAAATACTCCCATGTCGAGAAGTTAGCCTTAGCGGTTGTGTATGCTGTACATAGGTTACGGCACTACATCTTACTGAGGACCACTACTGTAGTGGCGGATGTAAACCCTTTCCAGTATGTTTTATCCCGATGGATTGTTGGGGAAAAATTCAATAAGTGGATAGTCATTCTCCAGGAGTTTGACTTGGTTTTCCAATCCGCTAAATCCAAAAAGTCCTTAGTTTTTTCCAAGCTTATAGCAGAATTCCCTACGGAAGAAGATGTAGTGGTTCAAGATGACTCATTCCCAGATGAGCACATCTTCCTTATATCAACCTCTGATCCTTGGTACAGAGATATCCTTATATATCTCCAGACTCTGAAGTATCCTACCGCTTACTCTAGGGAAGACTGACGCAAGTTACGTCTTCATGCAAAAAACTACCTCATAATCGGAGATACATTATATCGAAGAGGGGTAGATTCTGTCTTGCGCCGTTGCCTTACCCATGAGGAAGCGGAGATTGTCCTAAATGATTCCCATAGTAGAGCGTGTGGGGGTCAGTTATCTGGGTTAGCAACGACCCAGAAGATATTACGTGCCGGGTATTTCTGGCCCACCATCTTTAAGGATTGTGTGGAAGCTGTGAAACGTTGTCATCCATGTCAGCTGTACACCAAAAAAATGCGGTTGCATCCTGATCCCTTGTTTCCCATCGTCTTGGTAGGCCCCTTCATGAAGTGAGGGATTGATTATATGACATGCAACCCAGCCTCAGCTAGGGGGCACAAATACATCATTGTTGCTGTCGACTATTTCACCAAATGGGCAGAGGCAATGCCTACTTTCAAAGACAATGGGGAAACGGAAGCTTACTTCGTGTTTAATCAGATTATTGCTAGGTTTGGTATTCCCAAAGTGATTGTCACTGACCATGGCATTCATTTCCAAAATCACATGATGACTGAACTGACCACCATGCTCGGATTCCGACAAGAGCACTCTTCTCCTTATTATCCGCAAGCAAATGGTCAAGTCGAGGCTGTAAACAAAACTTTAAAAACTATACTTAAACGTACTATTAATGCAGCCTGTTCAAATTGGCACATCATGTTATATCCTACTCTTTGGGATTATGGAACCAATGTCAAAACTGCTACAGTTTTTTCCCCCTTCCAACTCGTTCACGGGGTGGAAGTTATTACGCCGATTGAATGCGAAATCCCATCCTTGCAGATAGCTATTCACGTGCTACCTGACACAACTGAGCTTGAAGAACGGTTACTCCATTTAGAACACCTTGATGAGCAACGTAGAGATGCGTTGACTGCAAATTAGGCTCATAAGAATAGGGTTAAATCTCAATAGGATAAAACGGTCAAGCCTCGGGTTTTCTCTGAGGGGGAACTTGTCTTGCTCTGGGATCAAGATAAGGAGCCCCTGGGGGCAGGAAAATTTAAGGCCATGTGGTTGGGACCCTATGTTGTGTCTAAATTTTTGAGTAAAGGCGCATATGAATTAGTGAATTATGATGGGAATAAGCTTCCTGAGCCTAGAAATGGGCTCTACTTGAAGAAGTACTATGCCTAGGCTTAGCACTTTTTCTTGTATATTAATGTATGTAT
>LPNX010605490.1:720448-776191 GCA_001517045.1 Pseudotsuga menziesii
CAGGTCGGTGGAACCCCAACTACTGACTCCTGCATAGCCACAGGGAGATGCTCTATCCGTATAGTGGGTACCCACTCGGTAAGCCTAGTCAGCTTCGCCTCGAGTACCGTGACTAATCCTGGGTCTCCCCCTGCAACAGGACGTACAAAGGTACATGGGTGCCCTGCTGGGCGGACTGGTCCAATATCTTCATTTTGACATATGAGTAGGATTAGACATGTGCATATGTATATATCCTATCATTCGAAAATCCATAAAAAATTGATAATGATAAAAAAATTAAAAAAATGACTTACCCATCTCTCCCCATGCTCCTCCTGGAGGGAGGACTAGGTCTGGATCACCTCGGAAATCTAATTGGGCATATGGAAACTGCTCCAATGCTGGCACCTGCCGTTCCCACCATGAATAGAAATCGTCGTCATACATACTCTGTACCACGTCTCCTCCTCTGTGACGGAGGAAGATATCACCCCACCTGCTCAGCCTCGGCTGACATGGATGTCTGATCTCTAAGGGTATTGCAGGGCTCATAGCAGGCACTCTCTCAAAGAAGAACGCAACCAATATACTAGCATACCCAAAGTTCTTCCGTCCCCCCCTCCTACAATCGGATAATTGCCTCTTCATAAGAGGGGCAATTTCCGAGCACCAGTCATATAGAGTGCCTCTGAAACAATCAACCGCCACTCTCATCTGAGTCCTGGTGGCATGATGTAGTCCTGCCGACCCTGAAAGCCTAACAATGGTACTGGTCAATACCTGCAATGTAAAGTCCTGTATGTCTGCGATGATAATGCTACTGCCCTTCTTTTGAGTACCGGGCCTGCAGAATACATCCACATAGTTCTGGACACTCAAGGGGTCTCCACCCCTGCCAGTGCCCTCCAGGTTCACCGGTGCTCCCCGATGTGATAATCCTGTGATGAAATAGATGTCCTGTGAGGTAAGCTCCAAAGTCTCACCTTGGATGTTGAACATCCCTAGGTCATGGCCCCAATAACTGACCAAGAACTCCAATATGCGGACATTGGCCCGCATGGGTGATGTGCAGAAAAACTTGAATAGCCCACTATTCCGCAATGCTTGGATAGTAGGCAGGATTTGGAGAGCCTCTTGGTCTATTATCTCATGTTCCCTCTCCCTCCACTCCAGCACCATATTTTCCTGACAAAAAACACATAGTGTGTTTCAGTAATTCATCACAAAAATTTAAAATTTTTTGAACATTTTCAAAGCTTTTATCTTTAGCGCAGTATGCGCGACTGTCCATTGGGACATGTCGCGAACCATGCGCAACTTCCCTATGTAGCAACTCGCGCATCAAACGCGTATGCGCGGCTTTTCTTTTAGGCAACCCGCGCATACATTTTACCATTTTTATATTGATGAATTAAATTGAATTGACCATTAATTCTAAAATTTGTTTGGATGAAATTAAAGAGCACAGGGTGTAGATTTACCTGACACTGACGGATCTGAATTCCACCGGTCCAATTGTCCACAACGAGCGATCAAAGTTAGAGGGTAAAACTCTCCTTTTTGGTTCAAAAAGTGCAATGGTGAGAAATGTTTGGTTTTTCAAACTATTTATAGAAAAATTATTTCGTAAAGTGGGTTTTTTCTATAGTTTGAAACGTCAATTGATTAATACCATCCCTTTTTGTGCCTTGGAACAGGTTTACTAACTATTTCAAAGTGTTGATGCTTCTATAGGGTGGTTTTTGCTCTTCCCAACACTTGTTGGCAACTTATCACTCCACATTAACCTTAGTGTTCAACATTTTGCCACGGATTATGGTATTCTAAGCCATTAGTCCCTTGTCTCTACCATTGTTCTTCCATGTCTAGGATCCCTATTTCATGAGTATCATTCTTATATGCCATTGCCATCCTTTGATACTCATTTCCATCACTGTTTCAGGCCTAGGGGTTTCCTCATAGCTACTTTTCACGACAAATAGAGCTTCTTATGAATCTCTCTTTACAAGCTATCCCTTTATAGGACTCCCCACCCTTATGGAGTTTCTTTAGGCCCAGGTCTGACTCCTTAAAAATAGACTTGACTGCCGAGTTATCTCGTCCGTTCAAGCTCGTTAAGAATATGTGAACGGGCATCCACATTGGTGGTAGGTTATCTCTTTCTCGGACCATGCGGAATAATACGAGAAAAGATCACTCTCTTTTCTTCGGAATTGAGAAGAGTATTCTCAGGTATAGGTTTATCACTTTTCTGGACCTGAGGGACTAAATTTACGGAAAAGGAACACCCGGTTTGAGCTTACTTTTTCTTTTTCGTGCTCTGGACCCAAACATGAAAAAGATTCCAAGTGTACTTTGTGTCTTTGTCATGCTTGTTAAACACTAAAGAATAAAGCAACGAGTTTATTGTTGTAAGCCCCATTTCTCGTAACCAAATGGATCTTTCTGAGTGATCTTGCTTTCCTTCACACTCGTAAAACTCAAGCTAATTTTTGCTGTTATGGAACGAGTGTTGGGTAGGTGGTAATTTAACCTTTTTCAGACCTCCCCGACTAAGTACAAAAAAGTTTCACCTTTTCTTCTTCGGAAGTTAAGAGAGTTCTTTTGTGGTTTGTTTTATACTTTTCCGGCCTCAAGAGACTAAATTGGACGAAAAAGGACCCCCTTGGAGTCTTCTTGGCATTTTCAGACTCTCTAAATATGAAAATACCACATGAGCATGTACTAGTTCGGGCTCATTAAATCCACGGATCAGTGTATCAAGCATTATTTTCCCATCTCTTCAAGATTGTTAAAAAATGAAGACGGAACCGAGTTAGCTTTCCTGGACTCGTTAAAACTTAACAGGGAAGGTAAGGAAGACGTTTTCTCTTGTTCTCAGTAATGGCAACATGTCATCCTTGAACATAGCACTCTTTGCCTTCCGATATCCATGTTTCAGTATACACTTGTGGTCAGCTATCACTTTGAGTTTTTGACTTTTCCTCTTGTTCATTATACCTGGGGAATCTGTTCATGTCTCCTACATGATAGATAAGTCTAGTTGTTCTATCTCTCCATTGTATGCTGCCTTGGGTCATCTCTGTGTCATGCTCACTGTTCAAGGATTATACCTAGTGTCTGATCTATCACCTAATCCTATACTGTTATATCTGTTATCCATTTACTTGTGTCTACCTTCTTTTTCCCAGTTCCTAGTCACTCTTGTGATCCGTTGGAGGATCTATTTCCTTCCCTATCACAGTATGGTTTTGTTTTAGTACCTCCTGATGACGATGACCTAGAGCTTTGACGATGGTACCTCTGGATTCACTTTCATCATTGGTGAACTCCTTTGCTTCAGTTGTCAATTATCATCTATTGGTTGACAAACTGTTGAATCTTTTCCATGTTCGACTTCAGCTTACCCTTATTCACATGGCTTAGATTGTACTGGTTCTTTGGGATCCTGTATGAAGACCTTAGTTCCTCACTCATGAACTAATTTGCGCAAGACTATGTTCCATTTCTATATCCAGCTTCCAGATCTTTGAAGACTCATCATTATTGTATTGTGGCTTCGATCCACCTTTGTAAATTCGTGGTTTTTACCCATATCATATGATGTACTCAAATATTGTAAAGGAGCTAGTGTTCCAGTAAATTGAACATAGCATCCTCAGATATGACTTTGTTTATGACATTACTATGTATTTGTTTCAGGTACTCCTTCTGCTCCACTGGACTTCTGAGTTTCTCCTGAGTTATATATTATAATCTATTTCGTCCATCGTTCCCCTCTGACCTCACACATTAGGGGGCATTTGTTATACACCTGATTGGCACCTCTCCGTCTGAGTGCTGACTTCCCTCAGGTTGGCACACAAAAGGACACTTATGGATTGAGGTTTGCCTAGTTTTCATTATACCTTGATTAATGATGAAATACATTGCCTATATGCACAGCTGATTACTTTTCCATTTTGATATTTTGAGTAGCATACGCGACTATATCTATTGACATCTCACGCATCATGCACGAGTATCATGTTCAGCAGGTCGCGCATACATGTATGCGTGGGTTGCACTTGTATAGAGTCGCGTATCATACGCGGGTTGCTATACTACAGACCCGCGTATGGTTTCCTCAAAATTAATATTTAAAAACAGGAGTTAATGGGAGATTAGTTTACTCATTTACCTTAATCCCATTAACTGCTACAACCTCCCTAACCTTCAAGAACTGCCTCATTTCATCCATATAAATAGAGGCCTTGGGGAGGGTGTTGGAGAATCATACTAGGAGAGCAAAGTTATGCTGGTGGATTGTCTACAGAATCTTTGGAGCAGAGAAACTCAGAGTCCTTTGGTGACAGAGGAGTCCCTTGTTCAGACATTGGGTTGTAACCTAAACTCCCTCTATTATTGTTAATAAAGCAGATTACTTCTTCCATATTGTGTTTCATGTGTTGTAGATTGATAAATGTTTACATTTCATTATAATATATGATTTGTCTAATCTGCATCTTTATATATGAATCATACTGTATTTGGAAGAATCTTTGTTAACATGTGAAGCAGGAATTATTCTGGAGACTTTGGAAGCGGATCAGAGAGGAAGAATCTAGCTTGGATCAACCTTCGTATTTCACAAGTAAGTTCCTGCTACTTTCCTATTTCCTATTCTGTACTTCTAAAGTCAATTTGTCTGCAAGGTTAGAGTATGTTGGTAACCCCCCAGACCTAGGTTATTAGGTGAATTATCCTGTACAACAGTATTCACTTATGTATTTCATATATTGTATTTGACTATTCCCCAATGTTCTTATTGGGAGAATCAGTAATGTAAACAAGTCATGTAAAGTCATAGAGGTTAACCCTCCTTGTTGATTAGGGGTTAAAGTCCCTGCAGTTGTGGGGCACTAGGGTTATTAGACTCTCCTAAATAAGTCGGCCCTGATAAGTGGTTGTCAAGTCAAAAACTAGTATAAATAGAGAGAGAGCCTCTCTATTTATCACACAGTCACTCACACTCAGTTGTAGTGCATGAGTGAGAGAGAAGGAGCTGGGATAAGAGAGAGAACAAATATTGGAGATCATATTATTGTCTTTGGGTTTTACTGCTGCCATTGGTGCTCATTCTATCTCTGAGGAAGTTGCAGGGTTTTCTCTTTTATGGTTTCCCCAAGGAAAATATTTGTGTCCATCATCTCTTGTGGTTGATTTTTGTGCATGTTATTCTCTTAGATAATATCCTAAGATCATACTATCTAATTGAGAAAAATCTAACATTGATTACACCAAGGAATATTCCTTGTACATAGCTGCATCCTTGTCTACTATAGGCATGGTCCTTGTTCAAACAGATGAACACGACTAGGAACATGTGATTTACTATGCCATTAAGAATCTTTTAGAATCCAAAACTTGATACTCACACATGGAGAAACTTGCTCTAGCCACGATAGTCATGGTCCAGAAGTTTCATCACTATATCTTGCTCTGCACTACTACTATTTATGCTGACTCCAACCCCATGTACTACGTTTTGACACGTCAGGTACTTGGGAGAAAATAATCATGATGGATAGTTATACTTCAAGAATTTGAGTTAGAGTTTGCTAAAACTACTTCAAAGAAGTCCCATGTCTTTGCAGAGCTTATTGTGACCTTCCCCATACTATGGAGAATATAAAGCCCGTCGTTTCTTTACCTGATGAATCGTTGTTTCTCATTAGTACGACTGAACCTTGGTATGGAGATATCATTTTGTATCTCCAAACCTTATGATATCATCCCATCTCTAGTCATGATGAGCATCATTGTATCAACTACCAGGATAAATACTATCTCATTCTGAATGATACTTTATATCACCGTGGTGTTGATTCTATATTACAATGTTGCCTCACACATGACGAAGCTGAATTTGTCCTGAAATATTTCCATGCTGGAGCTTGTTGTGGTCATCTCTCTGAGTTGGATACTACCTAGAAAATATTACACACGGGGTATTTTTGGCCCTCAATTTTCAAAGATTGCATTGAAACAATCAAGAAATGCTGCCATATCAAATATTCACTACCAAGAAGCACACCCATCTAGCTCCGCTCCATCCCATCATAAAATTTGGCCCTTTTGCAAAATGGGGCATCGACTTCATACACTGTAGACCTACCTCAGCTGGGGGGCATGGTTACATTATTGTGGCTGTGCACCATTTCATGAAATGGGCTGAGGCTATGCCCATATACACCGAAGACGGTAAAACAACTATGATATTCTTATTTAACCATATCATTGCTAGGTTCAGGATTCCTAGGGCCATTGTAACCGACCATGGGTCACACTTTCAAAACAAAATGATGGTAGAACTTAGTGCAAAGTTAGGGTTTTGTCACGACAACTCTACACCTTACTATCCTCGGGCCAATGGCCAGGTTGAAGCTATTAACAAGCTATTCAAAACTATGCTTCGGCGTATGGTAGGGAAGGCCAAATTAAACTAGCAGTTGTAACTATTCTTTGCATTTTGGGATTATAGGACCACTATGAAGACTTCCATTGGTTTCACGCCTTTTCAATTGGTTTATGGGTTGGAAGCAACTCTGTTGATATAATGCGAGATCCCTTCTCTAAAAATTATTGTTGAAATTTTTCCCAATACCATGATAGAAGAGGAATGTTTTATGTATCTAAACAAACTTGATGAAACTCGCCGTGATGTTTCCTTAGCAAATGAGACACACAAATGGTGGATGAAAACCCAATATGACAAAACCGTTCAACCCCACTCTTTTGATGAAGGAGATCTGGTATTGACTTATGACCAAAAGCATGATAAGCCGGGGGAAGAAAAATTTGAGTTTATGTGGCATGGAACCTACATTATCAGCCATCTTTTAGAAAAGAGTGAATATGAGTTGGTAGATTATGACGGGATTATGGCTATGAAATAAGCTATTTTAGTCTTTTTCAATCTTGGAGTAGAATGAAAAAGTATTAAGCGTTGTTATACACTTTTTTCATGCTCGTTAAAATACCATTTGAAAGGTGTCGAGTCTACGTTTTTGCTTTTTCAGACTCGTTAAAGGTGGATTATGAAAAAGGAACCTAGTTACAGAGTTATATTTAATCTCTTGTAAGAGAATCAGAACGGTCGACTAGTCGGGGGTAGGTTATCTCTTTTTCAGACCAAATATGCCTATTTTATGAAAAAGAAACCCTCTTGGAGTCTCCTTATGCCTTCATTCAGACTCTCTAAACATGAAGGAGATTGAGTTCACTTTCATTGGACTCATAAAATCAAACGATGAAAGACCCTATTTGGGAATGAGCCCATCCTTCCGCAAGTTCATAAAACATATGAGTTTGGATTTGTCTGAAGGACAAGCTATAATAAGCGTTTGTTACCCTCTTCCAGCTCATTAAAAAATAAAGAGGCACTCATCAATCATGATGGGGAAATTAAGAGAAAGGGGAATGTTTTTCATTTGTATTTATGGAAGTCCACAGTCCACCTTTGAACAAGGCACCTGTCTGCATTTGCATATCTGAACAGTTGGGTATTCGGCTTGTCTTCGAGTCGATCCATTTTGTGATTCACTTGACTCCTCTAAGTGTTTGAATTCAAAACATTTATTCACACTTGGGAGAATGTACTTAGATACCTTGGGGATCATTGAAATCAATGGTGATTTCCCTCATGTTACCACCTAAGTTGTACTTAGTGGTTTTTGATCAAGTGATCCTGGTGAACCGGACAAGGATAACTTGTTCGGACTTCAGAAGACCTTCAGTCTTGTTTCTAGGAAGCCTTGTTGTACTATATCACATGTTCATACCCCATGGGGGAATCGTAATAAATGTTCTAGCATGATAGTGTCTGTAAAAGACTCAGTCTCTTAGACTTTATTTGTCAATTCGATCAACCCAGGGTGTTTTTTCCCTTGGTTATTATTGGTTGTTGAATAAACGACCAATAATTTCTAAGTTTTTCACTCCATACCTCCAAAGTTGGGGTGGTATGCTTCGAATTTAGGCCTATTGAGGTTATTAGAGTCTATGTGTCAATGTATAAACATTCTAGACTTCATGGTCGATTCATATGAACATGTCTAAGTCCCCCTAGGTTTTTTCATTTTTTTTAATTTTTAAAATTTTTTCAGTGTTTTTTATTAAAATTTATGTTTTCCAAAACTTAGGCTATTTTTTAATAGTTTAATTGGAAAAATTGATTTTGTAATAAAAGTGGGCCAAATAATCAGTTTCAGTCATCTAGGTGCTCATTTTCAAGCTAAGAGCACCATGTAAGCCCATGGACCCACTATTTCCTAGTTTTGAGTGATTTTCCATCACTCAGGTCAGAAAGCCCCAAAAATCAAGTATTGATTATTTTAATTAATAAATTGATGAATAATGTAGCAAATCCAGAATCATAGATCAATGGATTCTTAGCCAATTTGATTGAAATCGGTTAGATCTGAACCAAATTGACTGGATCTGACAAATCCTTGACTGAAGGAGGTGATCAAATCAGATCCAGAGTTGATCTTCAACATCCTTTATGGGGAATTTTTCCCTCCCTCTCTCCTACACACGTTTTGGCTCATCTGAATGATTTTTGGTGTATGCTTCAGTCAACAGGTTGAGGTGTCAGTCAGATCAGCTCTCTGATTGACAATTGCACTTAGTGAGACTCAGATCTGGCTCAGCTAGACATAGATCAGGCATTGATGGACTCTCCTTCAGCTACAGTGGTCTATCTCCTTGGGATTTGTGCCCCCTGGGATAGATCTCCTATTTTTTGTATAAATAAAGCTCAGGCTGCCTCTTCCAAGCTAGTTAGAGTTGGATTGAAGGGCTTGCTATTGTAATACTGTTGTAATCTTTTTATTGTTGAAATAAAGAAGCTTTGGAGGCCAAATGGTGTAATGCTCTCATATGTGTGGATTATGCATTTTCTTATGGCTATTGATGTTGCCGGTTTTTCTCTCAAATTCTACATCTGAACCATGTCTTGCTTGAACAATTTAGCTGAATCAATAGGAGTATAGTTGGGCAAGTAAGGTTACTTGTTTTTCTTATATATCATAGCATATATGATTAGAAGATATAGATTATACATGTTTAATAAGTTTATTTGCATGTAATTCTTGTCTCTTTTTCATATATATATCCAGATCTCATGAGGTTTCATGCAGGATTGTGTGTTTAGCTTTCAGGTAGCAAGGATTGGACAAGCTATGGATCTATTTTGACTCCATTGTACATCCAAAATATTTGTGAAGACATTGCCCCTCTGTTTTCCACTAACAAGTTTCCATTGCATATCTGCTTCAGCAACAAGCACTTCTCTTCTCCTTTTCCTCCTTCAAAATCAAATCTTTTTACCTAGTTACTTTGTTCACAGCTTTGATATTGTTTAGATCTATTATCTTAAAGTAAATTTAACATATATATATCTCCTCAAATCCCATAATCTAGATCTTGTTCTTAAAATGTTTCATAAGCATTCTAGATCTAGATTTAGGGAAATCGTCCTTTTTGCATGGAATTTTAAAGTGAATTTGTAGCTTGCATGCATTAGATTTCTGTTTTCTGTTATGAAAGATAAATCTAGCAATCAGTGCACATCATATTGGCTGCCTAAAAGACAAGCCAAGATCCCAAGGAAAGCTTGCTTTCCTTGGTTCCCTTTTTACCTTTTTTAATTAGTTTTAACTTAACTTTTTTTGGTTAAAAGTAACCTGACCCAAATGTACTTTCAGAGTGCTTTTGGGCATATTTCAGCCTAATAATCTTGCTGGTTTTTAGCAGGTATAACAGAAAAGAGGAGGATCTGCCATTCGAAAGTGACTTTTGGGCGTTATGAATCCCTTTTTGACTAAAATCTTTAATTTTTGCACTTTGTAAGCTCTTGGTTTAATTCTATATAAGAATCAAGAGGAATCATATCAGTTTTCTGATATTGTAACCACTGGTAATAAAAATAATTCTGAATAGGCTCTTTTGAGCCCATTCCCCACCCCCCTGGGGGGATTTGCGGCTGTGTCATTTTTTTCAATCTAGTGTAGTACTAATCTGCAGGGTAATATACTTTGATTTAAAATCATTTCCATAATCCATTTCTATTGGCTTCAAAGTAACTTTAATACTTACCCCACGAGCCTCCTTTTGAGTCGAAAGGTGAAGAAAGGTTCATGGTAGTCTAATTAGAAAATTGTGGTTTTCTTATCTTTTTATGTTTCAATTGCTATCATAATTTGTTTCAGTAACTATAATAAAATCAACCCCTCCTTGATTCCATGATTGTGGTCCACTTGGACTGAAAGAGGTTCCTGGAGGGTTTTCTTTTTAACAAGAACATCCATCTCAAAATTTACTAAAATTGACAAGACTCCAGTGTGTATGCTCTGCACTTGGCTGCGGTTCGTCCGATCAGTCAAGCTATATCAAAAGCACTTGAGTGACTAGTATAATTAGGATTCACTCTCCCAAATTGACAAACCATCAGGTGAAAATCCAACACCTAGATCAAACCATTACAGTGGAAAAATACCCAAAGGAAGAGAGAACTTCTGAAAAGTGACCTCGGGGCATCGATCTCTGTCACACCCTAATGGGTGCATTATGAACAATAGCCCCAGAGACTCCATTCAACCCACATATTCCTTGTGGGTAGTTGTGAAGGTTTAGTTTTGGACACACTCTAAGTACTCTCGGGTATATCTAGAGTCCACCTCTTTGCATAATTTTAATCAACTCACACCTCAAATTTAACTTAAAACATACCAAGAGGCAATTGCAAAACATTCACTCCAAGCACATGCAAGTAAATTGATTTTCTTTTGACTCCATTTTAAGGCACTGGTTATTTTCTTGCTATATATACATATTGTGTCTCAGCATTGTGCTTTCATGCGCTCATTTTGTATCTTGTCATCTATGGTTTTTTATGGTTAAATTTCAAACTCCTAATTAATTCATTCAGTTTAACATTGCCATACTAGGTAATTAGCCTTAATAACTTAATAGGGTCTACCCCCCTTGTCTTCGTTAGGAGTTGAGCCTAAACGGAGGATTCAAGAATAAGGTGACAGCCTTGACTCGAGACTTGCCCCCAAGGACACACCGAGTGGCTTGAAGATTTCTGCCACGTGACCCAGGTGTGTGAAAGGCAGCAACACCTCACACTTGTTAATAGTTTACATCAATGACTGGTAATCAAGTGGTTTCTTCCATGTTTGACATCAAAACATCTATTCACATGGTTAGAATCGTATCAGTTGGGGATTGGAATGAAGACCCTGAGTAGTTAGGATTCGTCACCTTGGTTTCCTATTCTCAGGTTGTGTTTCGAGATCATCTATAGTCTTGACATGGATCCACATTGTATGCTTGGTGGCTATGTTCAGTATTTGAGGCTTAATAGCATGGATATACCTTGTATGTCTTATATCCATGTTTCATCATTTACATTAGTTTTCCATGGATCTACAGTGTATTATTGGTAGCCATGGCATGGCCATCATCATGGATCTGCAGTGTATTGGTTCGCAACCATGACTAAGTTGGTTGAGTTAGTTACTTGTCCTATGTTAGTTATGAGCACATATCTCATTGCCTCTATATCAGATGAATGGCTTGCAAACTATTTCACCTATCACTTCCTTCTAGCTTCATACTTTGGGGGGGATTCTGTTGCACCTGGAAATTCCACATTGCTTATCAACCTTCCTGGAAATTCCACATTATCCATTTTCCTTCTGGAGACCTTAGCTTGGGACACCTTGACATGTTTTTTCCCATATCTTGGAGGGACGATTTGAACTTTCTTTAGCATAAAATGAGGTCAGCGCACCTACCTCTTCTGCTGAAAGCTTCTTTCCAGAAGCCTCCGTAGAGTTAGTTCCTATTTTCTTGGGAAAGGTGGTATTTTCCTCCCTTACCTATTGGGGTTTTCTTTTATCCTTTTACAAGCCTATCTCATGTGTTTTGGGCCTATAAATGAAGCCTTCTTGATGCGAGTGGGGAGGCCAAAATAATGTATCCTTATGCTATTGGATTGAAGTTTGAATTAGAGGCAAAGTAGGGTTGGTTCATGTGTGAAGAGATGTTCATAGATTGTGAAATATGGTAGATGTCTTGTGGAGCTTGAAGCCATCAACATCAAGGCTTGGTTGTAACTTAATTTTTTTGTATTTTAATACAAAAGTGTTCCCCTTTCCTATATTCGTTGTGTTGTTAATTCCAATTGAACATTATCATATTCGTTGATCATTGATATAAGTAATTATTCTATCATGATTCTCTCATCTTGATTGTTTGTCTTTTAATCTGTTTTGCAGGTATTGAACCATTGTAAGGGATTGTGGAGAAAAGACAAAGAGATCTAGGTCTGAGGTACATTTTATTTCATGTTTTTTAATCTAATTACTTAAGGAAAGGATATACTATTGTGCCTTTTTGTTCTGTGCTAGTGAATTACAGTGTAGAGGAAGAAACGGTGTCTGCACCGATTGCATAGTTCCTAATAACAGCATATCAGGACCAGGTTGATTAAGGAATTCTGGAAATGTAAATATGATTCATAGTACATTACTGAATTAAAGGAAATCAAGCAATCTTCGAACAAATCAGTTTGGGACTTCGATCAACGATTCAAGACACTGATGGATAAAGTGAGTTTTAGAATGAGCGATGCACAACACAAAGAATGGTTCATCGTATCATTAGAGACACATATTCAAATTCCATTAATGCAACAGAATATTGTGACACAAATAAAGGCTTTGGAAATTTTGATGAAGCTGGAAGCTTCACCGATTGGAGACACTAGAGTAGGGATGAATAAGATCCAATCGCAATTGGAAAATATGATGATTTAGTTACAAGATATCAAGAAAGGGAAGGACATCCATGAATAGGTAAGGTGTACCCGATGTCGCATGGAAGGACATCGTAAGGATCAATGTTTGGAATTTCATGATTACTTGCAGTCTGGTGCTCCCATTCCATTGAGTCAAGGCATTTTCCCATTGTGTCAAATTTGTCAAACACGGGGTCATCAATACAAGGAATGTGTATATCTACAAAAGGTAGAATCAAAACCTTCAAATTTTCTCTGGAATTATTGTCATTCTGTTGGTCATGAAGAGAAGGATTGTAGAGAATATGAATTTATGCAAGAAAGGACAATGGATACGTACTACATGAAGGGATAAGAGCATCAATCAACAAAAAGGATGCCATTGCAGCAAGAACCACAGTTTGCACAACAAAAGCCATAGTTTGCTCCTTTGCATCCGCATTATAATTAGATGTATTACGCTATGCAGTAGTCGCAATATACTTAGTTGCAACATACTCAACCATAGTATGTTCAACTGTAGTCGAATCAGCCACAACAACAATAGTTAAATGCATCGCAGTACTAGAGACGAGGATTCCATGGAGGATTTTGAGGAGGTTGGAATGGAGTTTCCGGTCAAATAGGAGGACGCGGTCATGGACCTGTGAAATGATACAATTGTGTAGTATTGGGGAATTATCAGTGAGACTTCTCAAACCTTCAGTTGCAATGTGCCTTCTGTACTATTGTGGACCATACCATTGAAAATTGTCCATAACTGATCACAAAATGGAAAGAAAAGAATGTCCGACCACCATAGAACAACAACCAAAATGTGAACCAAAATGTGAACCAAGATACGAATCAGTCTCAAAACCAGAATCAAGGGCTCACTGTGGAGAAAATTTTGGCAGAACCCAGGATGCAACCTGTAGATGTTGCGGTCATTACTCAAGGAGGTGCAACAATAGGAGATGATGGTCCAATCTTGCACATTCAATTGGCAGGTCGAAAGAAGGTGTAGTTCGATGTCGATAATAATAAGGAAACATTATTTGATATAAGAGACATCATAAAAAGAGATAAGGGTAATTTGCATATCTATGAAATGTCATTTGCTTTCGATTCGACACTTATAGCAGGATCATCGTAGATGGGTGGAACATTGCAAAACTTATTAGAAATGTGTTTGTCTTTGGTGAAATATCTTGATGTGCTAGCCAAGATTGCAAGTCTGCTATATCGAACAGAAAAGGGATGACATGACTTCATTTTGAACTATTTGCGGAAGAAGGAAACTGGAATAGAGATGAGGATGACTATCCAGATCAACGACTATGATGTGGACTCATTCAACTTGGATCTAGGATCAGATGTCAAAATGTTGACAAAGCAAGTGTGGGAAAGGATGCAGAAACCATAGTTGGTTTGGTCCCCTTTGCAGCTGCAACTAGCAAACCAGGCTAGAGTATCGTCAATTGGTTGAGTACTGTGCTTACTGGTTGAAGTAGAAGGGATGAAGATATAAGCATAATTCAATGCCATTGAAATTTTTGATGAAGGTAGATCATATCATACAATTTTGGGAATTTGATGGGATAATGATAACATGGAATTTATCAACTTGAATAAAAGGGTGATTACTTTTGAAAATTGCAACATGCAGATCATCGCCCCATTGGATCTGAGCAAAGGTAAAAGATGTGTTGAACCAGTGAATTAGGAAGTTGTAGGAGGATGGGACCATGCATACAATATTTCAGAATACTACAGTTCCCATTTACCTTGTTCCTAAGAAAATTTCAATAATTTGGCCTTGATATCATTCAATTCTTTAAACAATAAATCTTTTTCTTTTTCCAAAATTGTTAAATCAGATGCCTGGATTAATTGAGTAGCTGGAATATTTAATTTCCTTTTCATCATTTGAATTGTGTTTTCTTTTTCACCCAAAATTTTCTTTGTGGATTTTCCTCTATCTAGTTCACTATACATAGCCAAAAAAGTCACCCTAAAGCTTCTTAATCTAATGTTAGTAAGTTTTGTTTTCAATCTTCTCCTGCTTCAACTGATTTGTGAATATTCCTACCTGTGGAATGCAACTTAGAAACTTTCAGAGTAGCCTCTAACAAATATATATAAATGTAATATCCCTGATTTGATGTACATATAAGAATATTAACTTGCTAGAATTTTTAAATTAAACTTCTACTAATACTCTTGCAAACATTCTGTAAATTGTTGTCTGGAAAATTAAGGTATTTCACTTAGATAAATTGCAGATAAAGGGAGAGGGAAGTGGGAAGAAAACAAATATATTTAATACAGATAATTTCCTCTTCCCTAGAACATTTATATCTGGTGCCATTTAGGTTTCAGATCCCGTTATGCGGAAACCTACTTCCATGCTTCTGGGAAGCCAAACCGTGAAACTAGGAAGAGTAGTTCAGTATTTTTAAACCAGGTGCTTGGGGAAACTGAATATGTCTTAGATATAAATTTATATTATAGTATGCAAAGTTTTATTTAGGTAAATATCATATTTTGGAAGTTTAGGAAATTGGATCATAAAACTAGTCCCTTGGACTGCACTGTAGGCTCGAGTTCTGGGACTTCCAAACACATGGAGAAGGTTAATAAAACTCAATTTCAGACATGGAAGGCATTCAATATGAATTTAATGAATTTTCAGAAGTGAAAGAAATAAAATTTGAAAGTATTAAGTCCTTTAACTCATTCAAAAGGTAAAACTAGTCATCTTTTAATGCATTTATAGCTATGGTGTGGAAATGCTTCTTCAAAGTAAATAAGGTATATTAAAAACTCTGTAATAATTTCAGAAATGTAAGAATATATTATTTCATAGAATTAATTACTGAATTCAATCTCACGGGATTTTCAAATCTTTACTCATTAATTTAGTCTTCATTACAAGGCTAGAAAACTAGAATTTGAGGTAGACATTGTAAAGGAAAACTATTAGAACATTACAAAAAAGTTAGAATTGTTAGGGGACTTATATTAGGGACTGATAATAAAATCAATTAATGGTAGAGATCCATAAATATCTCTTCATCACTTCATATCATCAATCTCTCATAAAGGAGGGAATCTTGAAGATAGCTCTGAGATTCGAATGGAGGAGTGTCCCAAACAGTCTAATGTGCTGCAATAAAATGGAAATAGATTTAGAACCTGAAATAACACTCCATTAATGGATGAGATATGCTCCATAGCTCCAATATAACCTGCAATGAGAAGGGAAGAAGAGGGGAGAAGGAGAACAAGGGACTTGGGGCACATCACCACTTAGAAATGAAGCTTAAGCTTCAATCAATTACAAAGCATACATTAACCAAACTGAATAATGGAGTTGGAAATTACCTTAAGTAGACCTTCGGTGACTTATTAATAAAGTCCTTCACTGGTTGAACAAGTAACCCACTTTCCAATCCAGTTCCTAAGCCATAAGTCGCCCTCCTTGATGGGATTAGCAATTTTGGTTTGCAAATGATGTTTCCTTGTTTGTATAACATAACCCAAAGTGGAAATTCAACCTCCTTGAGAAAAACAACAAGTACGAAGCTTAGTAAATGTTTCCATGTTTGTATCCTTCAGTCCAAAATAGAAACTGCTCCCTCCTTGAGTAATTAGCAAGTTTGTGCATAAGGTAATCTTTCCTTTCTTTTCATCCTTGTACCAAATTAGAAACTAATTTGGATAGTTTCTATCTTTTCTATGACATGTTTCTTTTTCCTTCTTTTGCATTGTTTCCATTTTTCCATCGTAGTCAATTTTCCTAATGCACCCTCCTTCCTTGACATCTCATTTCCACCATTAATTATTTTTCATAATAATTAACTAATTACAAATAAAATCCATTTAGAAATTACATGCCTCCATAGTTTTAAATATAAAAAATTCCTTGGAATCATTAATTAATTGAATTTTTAACCTATGGAAACTTTAAAAGGTCAACACTTTCAAGGTCCCTTCAAGGGAGGGACATGATAGTCCTCCCCTCCCAAGTCTACTTGTGCTCAAGCAGAAGCACTCTAGAGTGCTGCAAAATTTGTCCTATATGCTTCTATTGGACCACTCTGATTATAGTCATTTCTGCAATGACCACTTCTTTCAACAAAATTGTGAAACCAGTTAAGGTAACTGAGTAGAATGCATGGATCCCACTTCCTCCTCTACAAGGATCCAAATTTTTCTGCCCCTTTTGGAAATATTTAATTCCAAATAATGCTAGGGTCCCATGGTATTATTTTCCCCCTTCCAAACATCAGTAACAACAAAAAAATTCTATCATCATAGAATATGAAAATGAGGATTTGAAAATAATACCACCACACTAAAAATTGATCACTTTCCATTCCAAACTAAATATCTTTGAGACTCTCCCACCAATAATGAAACTTCTTAATGTGGGACCAAATCATCTTGAGCCTCTCTAAAGTATGAAAATGCACGTGCAAGCTAGCACTAAAACTCATGTCACTGTTGTTATGAATACAAAGGAGGTTATCCCATGCCCCTCCATGTATACGGAAAGCATCATATAGCATCCATACATTCTCATGCCACCACTCATACAATTTCTCTGATGTGTCCAATTTATCTCCATTGATGCAAGAAAGATGTTTTCCCTCAAGTTCAC
The DNA here is from genome assembly GCA_001517045.1 of Pseudotsuga menziesii. NCBI lineage: Eukaryota > Viridiplantae > Streptophyta > Pinopsida > Pinales > Pinaceae > Pseudotsuga > Pseudotsuga menziesii. Next base: position 737,926 of record LPNX010605490.1, read on the forward strand.
ACATCTCAATCATGTGTCTAGCCACCCAATCAATGGATGAAAAAACTTTCATGTTGAATGATTCAGGTGAGAATAATTGAGTTACTATTAATGCACTTTTCAAACCACATGGCTTGACCATCAATCCCTCAACTGGAAGACTTCAAGTATCATTCTCCTCTTGTGGCATCAACAGAAAAAATCCTTTCACACAATTTCATCCCCACATGATGTGGCTGAAATAGAAGTGTGGGGTGAAGAATTGTGAGCCAAATCCCTACAATTCTCATCCATCAACATAATGGATCCACAACTTCCTCGATTATTTTTTTCAGTGACAGTGTGATCATGCACCTCCTCCAAAATTGTACAACATTTTCCTAGAGGAAAATCATAATCTCTTAGGAACCATGCAAGTTCTTGGTCTTCATATTGCTTTATCTCAAACTCCTCAAGCACATGCAAATCAGAATGTACCTCATGTGAATGTGTATGGAAGGTATCTAATAGATTCAAAATAATTCTTTGTTGTTGTTGTTGGAAGATAATGTCAGTCACAACAAAAAATTTATTGCAGAAATAAAATTGTTTACCTCCCAAGGTCTTCATTCCCAAGGTGCCTCTATCCACCCAATCAATGGATGAACAAGGAATTTTATTTGCTGATCCATATTGAATGTGATCAACCATCTTTCTGAAGGACAAGAGAACCTCATCCTTCCTCTCAATCTCAATGAGTGCTTGGCCCTGATTTTCTTCCTCATAGATTTTCACAAGCACCTGCAAAGCTTCTCCTCCCTCATGGATGTCCTCCACATGAGGTTCCTCCATTATACACAAAAAAATTCCTTCCATGCAGAATGAAAGGTGTGACACCTTCAAATCCTTCTGAAGTTGAAATATTTTCAGCTTTGACTCTTGAAGGGATCTTTCTGTTCTCTTCAATAAGTTATTGGTGATCTCCAACTTATTAGTCAGATTTTCTGATTTTTCTTCTTCCTTCTTGAGTGCACTATGGTACATTTCAACCACCATGAGGAGATATAGTTTATCAGATATTAAGTTCATATAGCTCTCCTTCATATTGGCCATTCCTTCTTCCTGTGCTATGCACTCCTCCAGAAGGGATTCTCCTTCCATATCTCCACCAGAATCTTTCCAACAACATCTTTCCACGAAGGCATTAATTTCAACAAAATTTTTCATGGCTTCCCTAAGCTTCTTTTTGTCCTCCTTTAGTGATACACTCAAATGATGTGGCTCACCAAGAATATTCTATGGCAAGGTTTCTTCTTCTAATAGCTTACATATATCACCATTTTTCTTGTGGCGTGGATCCACCACACAAAACTCATCCTCAACATACAAGCCAGCCTTTGAATTTTCTGCACACTCACTTCCATGATGTGAAGTGGAGGGTATACATGAAGGTTGTAATGACATGTTATCAGAAATCATTTCATGCCTTATCATTACAGCTTCATCATGCTGCAAGAAAGTACAAAATTATGAACTGTGTTCCTCCCTTTGCATCATATTTCTCTCCTTCGAATTTTCTAGTTTACACCCAGCTGGTGGGGGTTTGTCTCCCACTTCATTAGGAATATCAATTGATAATTTCATATATGATATATTTTCTTCTTTTGGATATTATCCAAAAGGTCTCTTATCATCATTCACAACATCATCCTTCTTTTCACTGATTTTAGAATCACCAACAGAGAAACTAGGAGTGAATTTCTCTCCTTCGCAATGGGCCTTCATTCTATAGTTCTCATCTGCACATGAATTGTTTTCATCGTCCCATGTATAAGATGGTTGCAGGTGAACATGGCTGCTGAAAAAATCAGAACCTTTGTCATCCATGTTATCCATCTTACCATCTTCATGTACACATACTTTCATGGCTTGGTCCTCCACCAAATTTTTTGGTTCACACCCAAGCGGGGTGGCCTTGTTTTCTTCTTCCTTATGTGGCTCTAGAGGTGACTGTAAATATAATTTATAATATTCTTTTTGATATGATCCAAATTATGTCTCTTCACCCATACATGAACCAAAATCCTTATTAGCGATATGCAGATCACCCCCAAATATTTTGGAAGTGCATTCACCTTCCTTTTCTTCTTCCATGCAGTCGGTCTTTACAATGAATTGCACTCCACTTCACGGATATATGCCTCTACCTCATTTCCATTCTCCTCTAAGAAACTTGAGACCTTTTCATATTTACTGGTACTCATTTCACAATATTTAGAAGCTCTGTTTGAAGAAAAAACAAACAAACTCTTAAATCTTGAACATGCAGCTAGATTTGAGGAATCTTCACCTTTGGTTCCTTCTTCTTCTTCTTTTCTCGGAGAGGTGGAACAACTTGGTTCCTCTCTGGATGGATTGCTCCTATTGAAAGAATTCTCATAATAATTCTTGGGCCAGAATCCATACTTGAAATAAATATAATCTCCAAAATAAAGGTTTGCACAAATATTCCTTCCCAAAGCTAGATAGTCCTCATAGAAGTGAGGCATGTTCTCACATGCTTCCATGATCTATTTCAAGTATTTCTTAACCATTAGAGAATCAGATCTGATATCTTCTCCATATTATGGAAAATATTCTCCATTATATTCATGTTTTGATATGCCTCCATCAACATATATAATTTCTTCTTCTTCATACTATTTGCAGTACTCTTCATACTGCTCATCATAGTCATCCTCATAGTATGACATGGCTACAAATTTCTTCACTAGGAGATTTCTTTCCATAGGATGATCCAAGGAAAGAGATATGACACCAATTTAATATCCCTGATCTGATGTATATATAAGAATATTAACTTTCTACAATTTTAAAATTAAACTTCTGCTAATACTCTTGCAAGCATTCAGTGAATTGTTGTCTGGGAAATTAAGGTATTTCACTGGGATAAATTGTAGATAAAGGGAGAGGGAAGTGGGAAGAAAAAAAAGATATTTCATACAGATAAATTCCTATTCCCTACCACATTTATATCTGGTTCCATTAAGGTTTCATAATCCTCTATTCGAAAACCTACTTCCACGCTTCTAGGCAGCCAAACTGTGAAACTAGGAAGAGTAGTTCAGTATTTTCAACAAGGGTATTGGGGAAAATGAATATGGGTCTGATAAAAAGTTATATTACAGAATACAAAGTTTTATGAAGGTAAATATCATATTTTGGAAGTTTAGGGCATTGGATCGGAAAACTAGTCCCTTGGACTACACTCTAGGCTCACATTCAGGGACTTCCAAACACATAGAGAAGGTTAATAAAAATAAGTTTAAGACATAGAAGGTGTTAAATATGAATTTAAAGAATTATCAGAAGTGAAATCAATAAAATTATAAATTTTAAAGTCCTTCAACTCATTCAAAATCTAAAACTAGTAATTTTTAAATGCATTTCTAGCTAGGGTGTGGAAATGCTTCTCCAAAGTAAATCATATCTGTTCAAAATTCTCTAAAAATTTAGGAAAGTTAAGAATACATTATTTCAGAGTATTAATTACTAAATTCAATCTCACAGGAGTTTCATATCTTTACTCATTAATTTAGTCCCCATTACAAGGCTAGAAAACTAGAATTTGAGGTAGACATTGCAATGGAAAACTATTAGAAAATTACACAAAATTTAGCACTGTTAGGAGACTAATATTAGGGACTGATAATAAACTCAATTAATGGCATATATCCATCAACATATCTTCATAAATTTAGATCATCAATCTCTCATAAAATGAGGAAATCTTGAAGATAGCTTTGAGATTCAAATGGAGGAGTGTCCCAGTCACTCTAATGTGCTGCAATAAAATGGACATGGATTCAGAACCTAAAATAAATTTCTGTTAATTTATGAGATCTGCTCCATATTTCCAATATAAGCTACAATGATAAGGGAAGAAGAGGGGAGAAGGAGAACAATGGACTTGGGGCGCATCACCCAAGAGACTGAGGATCACCACTCAGAAATTAATCTTAAGATTCAATCAATTACAAAACAAACATTAACCAAACTGAATAATGGAGTTGGAAATTTCCTTAAGTAGAACTTGGGTGACTTTTTGAGCAAGTCCTTCACCTGTTGAACAAGTAACCCACTTTCCAATCCGGTTCCTAAGCCATGAGTGGCCCTCCTTGATGGGATTAGCAATTTTAGTTTGCAAATGATGTTTCCTTGTTAGTATAACTTAACCCAAAGTGGAAATTTGACATCCTTGTGAAAAATAACAAGTATGAAGCTTAGTAAATGTTTCCATGTTTGTATCCTTCGTTCCAAAATAGAAACTGCTCCCTCCTTGACTAATTAGCAAGTGTGTGCATAAGGTAATATTTCCTTTCTTTTTATCCTTGCACCAAATTAGAAACTAATTTAGATAGTTTCTATATTTTCTATGACATGTTTCTTTTAACTTCTTTTGCATTGTTTCCATTTTTCCATCCTAGGCAAGTTTCCTAATGCATCCTCCTTCCTTGACAACTCATTTCCACCATTAATTATTTTCCATAATAATTAACTAATTACAAATAACATGAATTTAGAAATTACATGCCTCCATAGTTTTAAATAACAAAAAATCCTAGGCATCATTAATTAATTCAATTTTTAACCCCTAGACACTTGACAAGGTCAACACTTTCAAGGTCCCTTCAAGGGAGGGACATTACAATAAATTACTTCTCTAGTCTTCTTATGCAAACGAATTTTGTATGGGACGAGAATCTTTTTCAAATTGATCACCATTTATGAAACTCTATCATTAGAGGTCACTATAAAGCTCAAATTATTTTTCACGTGATCTTTTATAGTTATCAATGAAACCTCGTTATCTGATATATCTCTCATTTTGGGAAAATGCTTCAAAGATTTTTCGAAAGAAGATTTGTTTTCAAGACAATATTTAGTATACAATTCATTCTCGGCTTGTACCTATCACTAGACCCAACCTCATGTACTTAAGCAAAATTGTACTCTTGAATTTGAATGATTGGGCCTTGAAATTTTCCCTTTTATTTAATCTTCTTGTCTTCAACTTCAACCAGCGCTTTGTGTAAATCAAGTCTAAGTATTTTTGTAAAGTCCTCGTCTTCATCTTAAATCTCAATTACTTTTGAAAATATTCTTTTACCAATAATGTTGTCTTTACTGGGGGTTGGTATTATCATGGAAACAAATTTAATTAAGGTGGAGGGATTCAATTGCAAAATTTTTGAACTCTCTACACTTGATTGATATTCCATCAAATTATCTCTTTCAACCAATCCCTCTATCTCCTGGTGATCAAATGACTTGTTTTTATTCTGTTGTCTCCTTTGTGATATAATGTGATGAGGGTCATAGTTGATTTTTTATTCTTTCATGAAGTTCATGTCTTGCAATAATCCTTCAATCACTGGGAGAGAAGCTTTATTATTCACAATGAAAGGACCCACTTTCAATGGAAACTTGATCTCTGAAGCTTTCCTGAAATTCAAAAAATGTTCTTTCTCCATAATGAACTTCTATATGATGAAATATATGGAAAATGTTCTTGCTATCAAGTATGCATGTAAAATATAATCCTCATGAAGAGAACCATACACCCTGATGATAGTATGTTCCTTTAAAAGGAACCAGTCTCCAATTCTTCTGCCAGGGATCAACTATAGTACTTATTCCATTTCTGGTAGAAATCTAGGATGCTTAGACTGAAAAGGAACTCTGTATACTTCTGACATGAATATTTTCATTTAATGGAAAGTATTATTTCTGATCTCAAAAGTAAAGACTATCTTTGCAAATAAAAATTCTCTTCATTGAAAAACAAAAACATCCTAACCAGATATGATTGAAACCTAAAGTGTCTAGTCATGTGGAAATTCGCTAGCTATAAATTAATATTTTTAGTTAGGAATTCATCAAATTTAATGCAGAAATACTGAGTAGGATCAAACTCCAATTGATGCAAACTCAACCTAAACAATAAGTTCAATAAGACTTCAGGAACAAACATGTCACTATCTAGCCCTAAAAATTGGCATTGCATGAAAGAACACATTAGGAATGTTTCTTGAATAGGTCAATATCCAGAGGGAAAGGTACATTCTTAACTGAAACATCAAGTTTAATGGTTTTTATTAGAAAGTCTTGTTTTACTTCTTCAGTAGCATGTATGTATAACTCAATCACACTTTCTTCTACGAAATCTTCTAGGTTTTTGGAAAATGGCTGCAGAACCTATATAATATCTAACAGCTAGGGATATAATATGTAAAAGGATTTTTGATTGGTTAGAGTCCATAATAACTCACTTTCACTGATAGTAACTAGACACACACCATGCAACAAGGTATGGAAAATTCAAGGTTTGGTTTGGATAGAAATGGTGGAAATGGGGCCTACGGACACCATGCACATCAATTCCCTATGTTTCTAAGCTTTTTAATTTGTTTTTTAACTCATGCACAGGAATAAAAGAAGGTACTTTGTCAAAAAAATATGCATCCCCGTCTTCAAATATTTCTTGCAGTTTATTAAGCTCCCTAACCATTTCTTCCACTTTACCTTCTCTTTCCATTTAAAAATAATAATTGGCAGCTTAAGATACGTGGCCTACCTAGAAACTGATGACTGAAAAGAATTGGTCTGACTTGGCTTCCAAATGTGCAATAATGTTTTTCCATGGGAACAAAATGACAAATTTTCTCTTTCCACGTGACCTTTTCTTTTATAATATTCCAAAAATGGTTTTGGGATTGCAGGAGGTGGTTTCTTCTTACTTATTTTTATCCAGTAGAATGATTATCCACTCACCACGTGGAAAGTGGTAAAAATTCCTCTATTGCTTACCTTTTTCATCTCCCTTGAAAGTTGAGAGAACAGAATGCACTACAACCGTCGATCTTCTCCCCTTCTTATCCTACATCATTGATCACTTTCAAAATTTAACATGATTCAACGATCATTTCACTAATGTTTTCCAATGCTAAAGATCATGCACTTTCATTTAGGAGATTCCATGCTCATCGTTGATTTCATCCACTCTCATATCAAAATCATTGATTCATTTACAAGATGCTACGAGGAGATTTATCCATTATCCTAAGTCAATTTTAAGCCGACACTTGGTCATATGAAAACATTGTCCTACTTTTAGCACCTTACCTATTAACTCCTTGGTCATATCAAAGAAAAATTTGAATAAGACCCTACCTTTTTCCCTTAAAACTCTTCAAATCCACTTGGAACAAAATCTATGCTAAGAATTGGGTCCAGTTGGGGAATTTATCCTCCTTATAAGGTAGAAAATAACCCATAGACCAATGCCAATAACATTGTATCATCTATACAATCTATAAATTTAAAAACAAACTACAACCCAATCTCATTTTTTTTCTCTGTACATAAAATGTTTAGAAAAAATGACAACCTTCAGATCTTAGGTCCTTCATCTTTGGGATTCAAATCCTTCAACTTGCCACTTATATTCAACTTTATACAATAAATATATATAACTAATGTACAAATTCTCTTATGCATTCAAGAAAGATGGTGCTTGAGGAATATTCCATTCATAGAACCTCCAAAGTCAATCCCATATTGAGCTTGCAAAATAAGTATTATATCCTCGATATGAAGAACCAATATAGGCACATTTCCATAAGTGATCGAAATTTCCATGTTTATATTCCTTTCTAGCATCCCATTTTAAAACTAAATCATTTATTTGGAAATTACCTTCTTTGATTTTCCTATCAAAATTCTTCTTCATCTTTTCTTGATGTAATTGGACCCTGCCATATGCCCTTTCTCTCATGTGATGGAGTTCTATCAACTGATTAATCATTCTCTACATTTGGTTTGATTCTTCATCCAGTTCCTGCAACAATTTCATGGATCGTAAATCCAAGGACATTTGTAATATTACCTTTGCTGCATACACCAACTGAAATGGTGACATGCCAATAGCCCTTTTAGTGCTTATCATGTGTTCCCTTAATGCATATTTAAGTTTTGTATATCATTCTCTTTTATTTTCTTGTAGTAATTTATTGATAATTCTTACCAAACTCTTATTTCAAGAATCAACCAACCCATTTCCCTGAGGACAGTATGTAGTTGAATGATTCAAATTAATATGATACTTATGACAGAAGATGATCAACTTATTGGACTTGAAGTCATTTTCATTATTTGTTACTATCATCCTAGGACATCCAAATATAGAAAGAATATTGTTTTCAAGGAAATCAATTATGATAGTATATGTGGCTCTCATGGTGGGTATAGCTTCAATCCACTTTGTGAAATAGTTTGTGGCAGTCATAATCCATTTGTGTTGACCAAAATAATTGGGTTTAAATTCTCTAATAATATCTAATCCCCATTGTCGTAAAGGGGGTTCAACCAAGATTGGGTTCAAAAGAAAAGGTAAAAGTTTTCTTTTTCCATAAAAAATTTGGCATTCATGACGGGCTGCAACTTATTTATAAACATTTGAAAAAACACTAGGCCAATAAAATCCTACTCTTAGAATCTTGCTGACTGTTACTTTCCATGAATGGTGGCCTCCACATACTCCCTGATGAAATTCTTTCATTGGTTGTTGGGATTTATTTTCAAGTAAACAATTTAACCAAATACCCCCTAGGTCCTTCCAATACAAATAATGATTCAAAATACAAAACTTTGTTTCTTTCAATTTTACAGATCTTGCTCTAGTGTTGCTTAGTTCTAGAGGTGCTTCCAGATTTTGTAAAACATAAACAATGCCACTTTACCAAGAGAATAGAGATACATATTTAACGACCAGTAAATATGAACTTGGTCCACTTGAAATATCAGAAGTAAAGTTTATTTTGAGAGAATCATAGTTTGAATTAGTCATCATTTTATCCAACCCTTGTCCTTTTATCAACTTTGTAGGTTTAATCTCCAAGTCATATTCCAACAACACTGCAATCAATTTAGCTTGAAGTAACATATTAATTTATTTTTCAATTAATGGAAGTAACATAGGATTTATCCTTTTGATTATCTGCTTGAAAGGTCTGTCACCTAGTTTTATTGGAATTATGTGTTGAATGATGGATGTATCATTTTCCTTCAAGTCTTCATAACTCGATGCAAAAACATCAGAATTATTTTTCATCAACTCAACATATTTACTCTTTTTTTATATTGGAAAATCTTTTGAGAGCTTCACTATCTTAGGAAGATATTTTGTCCCATTATTGTGATCCTAAATTTCATCTTATTGGGGTTGTACCTTTGGATTTTTATCTATATCATTTATATCAAATAACTCCTCTAAAGGTATGAGGCCTTTTTTAATAAAATTACTTTTGATCTAGATAATATCATTTCCACCAGTCATACCTTTGCGATTTCCTTATTTTTCATTTTCAAATGGACTCCTCATCTTTTTCACCATCTTCCAGATTCGGATTCTCTCCATCAATAACTGTATTAGAAAATTCAACTGATATTTCTAAAAATATTTCAATCTGTAAATCATCTTCAAAAACTTCCCAATATTTTGAATTATCAGTATTAGAAGGCCTATTTACAACATCAATTTCATACTTTATGTTTGGATAGACAAGAAATTTGAAAGCTCCAGCAATAGAAGCTTAAGAATCTACTATTGTACTCTGTATTCTAAGAATCACCTTATCTCTATGTTCATTGAAAAAATTTCCAAGCATATTCCAAACTTCATTTCTGTATGCTCTCATCCTTGGATGCTTAATACGATAAATTCCATTCACTTGATTAATTACCAACTCAAAATATCCATATACATCAATTCTATTTTCTCTTAAAACTTTTAATACATTTCATCCCACAATTAGAGCCTCACATTCATCCACATTATTTGTACATTCAAAAGTCAACTTAAAACTGTCTACCATGAACTCTCTATCTGGAGAAATTATCCAAACACCTGCACCATCCCCTTCTTTATTTATTGATCCATCAAAATGCATTGTCCATACCCCTTCAGTTATTTGTTTTTGTTCAAGAGTTGTTTGTTTTTTAACAAAACAATCATTTTCCTTTTGTCTATCTAGCACTGGTTGCTCTTCTTTAAAATGGAAATCATAATAGAAAATAGAAGACCCTAGACTAGTACCTACTACATAAATGGGATGATTTTCTAGTTTTTCTTGACTACTGAACACATAACCAAGTGTCTTTTCTTTGTATAATTTCCTCTATTCTCTAAAAAGTGGGATTGTAGAAAAATACATATCCATCTATAAGGTTCCCTTTAATTTTGAGGCTCGATACCTAGACAATAACATACCAAAACATGGGGGAATATCTGCAACAACTATATCCATAATGATACTCTTAGATGGAATCTGGGAAAGACTAACCACCAAATCCTTAATCAAACCCAAGCACTTAACCTTTCTATAATCAAAAGAAAACAAGTCTTTATATGGTATTGTAGTCTCCAATCCCAAACTTTCTACTACAACCTTTGGAATCAAATTATGTGAATTTCCTTAATCAAGGATGGCATTGTGAAGGATCATATCATGGATATTCATATTGACATAAAAGGGCACAACCTCTTCTGTATATTAATTATGTCACAACAATATTGAGATAAAGCACAGACTTATAAGAGATTCAAGACAAATTAGGCATGAAATGACATAACGGTACTGCGATAGGAGGTTTCAGCTCTTTATAATCAATAATGGAATGAATGATACAATACAATGTCATGCAGAATGCATGAATTCTAAGACAATTAAAATTCACTAGAGGTCATTCGAATTGCATGGATGGGTGTATCTTAACTCAATGTCAGAAACCCTAGTCACACTTAGTTAACCAATAATATATACATGATTGACTCTCACTAAGTCCTAACTGAATCGGAGTGCAATAGATGACTGAGTCTAAGTATATGTAACTCAGACACATGTCACTACATGCCAATCAGTAGGTGGTAACACATCACTAACTCCAAGTAGCTTCGATGAAGATAACTAAAGTGATACTAGTCATTAGAAGTGGTTGGAGGTGCATTAACTCACTCCAGTTCATCCCAATCAGCCCAAAATATATAATGACATGATGGAGGCACCTTTACAACTCATCTTAACTGATTTTTAGGTAAAACAAAAATCAGTTAGCAATTAGGTGCACTCATGACACTTAGGTCACCCCAGAATTGCTCCATGTTTGAAGGAGGAAGCCTAGTTAGCCTCCCCGATTGAGGGAGAAGGCTTAGTTGGCCTCCTTGATTGAAGGAAGGCATGGTTTTTCTCATGCTGAAGTCATGGTGTGCTCATCTGATTCCAATTGAGTCATTAAACTTAGGATAGTGGGTAATTAGGAAAAAATTTACCAAATAAAGTGTGTAAGTTGGATAATGACTCCAAAACCCCCCTTAAGATATACTCAGGAGGAGTAAAAATACAATCCATGAAATTCTAGGGCCCCATAAACATAGGCCATAGGTCACCCTATATAAAAATGTAACTCTAACAATGCTCAAAATAAAATTCTAAGTGAGAAAAGAGGGAAAAACCAGTGGGAAACCCCCGCACGCCCCCCCTCAAGCTGAACATTGAAGAAGCAATTTGATCACCTTGATGAACTTACCCCCAATAGTGAACAGAGGTAAGTGAACATTTTCTCTATAAATCTCTTGGTGAAGATATTTGCAATCTGCTCATATGTAAGGAAGTATTGCATAACAATGGTCCTATCATGCACCAACTCCCTAATGTAGTGCATGTGTATCTCAACATGTTTGGTCCTCTTCCTGGTAACTGTACCTATGGATATATTAATATAACTTTTATTATCACAAAATATTACTATGGACAGAGTAATACCAATCTCAAAATCTGAAAGAATTCCTTACAACCAAACAGCTTGGATGCAAGCATTCATTGCTCCCCTGTACTCGGCCTCTGTTGAAGACAATGCAATGGAAGCCTGATTTTTTATAGAACATAAAATGAGGCCACCACAAAACATAAATACATACTCAAAAGTGGACTTCCAATCTATGGAATCCCCTACCCAATCTGAATCTGTATAACCAACCAACTCTAGCTTAGAATCTGCAGCATAGTGAATGCCGTAGGATCTTGTTGCCTGAATGTACTGAAGGACCCTAATGGATTCCTTCCAATACAGGTAATGAGGGTATTTCATGCATCTTGATATAGAATTCATGACATAAAAAATATCATGTCATGAATGTGTCAAGTAAATCAAGCTACCAATCAGCTGGCGGTAGATAGTGCAATCCATGGGTGGAGTGGATTTTCCCTCTTCAAGGATGATCCCTAAGAGGAAAGGAAATGGGGAAGCCTTGAAATTAGCCATGTTAAAATTAATTAATAGGTATGAAATGTATTTATACTTATTTAACATTATCCCATCAAATTCTTGGGATACTTCAAGCCCTAGAAATTGCTTCAAGAGCCACAAATCGTTCATCTCAAATGCATCATGAAGGGCAACTTTTATGAAGGAAATGGAAGCAAGTGTGCTTCGTGTAATCAAAATATCATAAAAATATAAAAAATTATAAGTAAATTATGAGCATACTTCTTCAAATATACATTCATATCATATTTTCATCTTTGGAATTTTTGTAAAACCACAAAGGCATCCATCTTGGCATACCATGATCTTGGGGCCTGTTTCAACCCATATAGTGATTTCTGCAATTTGCAAACCAAAGAATGATCTGATGTGTACCCCTCAGTATGATTCATGTATATCTCCTCATTAAGGTATCCATGTATAAATTAAATCTTTACATCCATATGATTCACCTCCCAGTGCTTGGATGCCGCAATGGAAAAAATTAGGCGGATGGAATCCATCTTTGCCACTGATGCACAAGTCTCATGATAGTCCACTCCTTAGACCTGGGAGAACCCTTTTGAAACAAGAATTGACTTATATTTTCAGTTTTTTCCATCATCATAAACCTTCTTCCAAAACACCCACTTGCATTGAACTAATTTCCTCCCGGGTGGAAGAGAAACTAGCTCCCAAGTAGCATTTTTTCAAAGAGAATTAAACTCTTCGTCCATAGCAGCTTGCCATCTTGGATCTTAATGAGCATGTTAGTAGGAATTACTATATTAATAAATCATTAAATAACATGTATTGTACAGGAATGAATCATGAAAATAGAGAGAAATACCTTCTCTTTGAAAATCAGACCGAATTCTCCTTGGATCAGCAGGATTTCCAATGTTTTCCCCAGCGAAAGAGAGTGTCTTCTTGGCCCAAGTTGGGAGATTTTTTTTCACTTCAGAATATGATTGTGAAACTTATATTTTTTTATGACTGATATCATACATCATATCAGAAAAATCATATCCATCACTCCCAATTTCATCATCCGAATAATTAGCAGAACATGAGGGAATTTCAACTGTTTTCTCCTTGACTAGTTCTACCTCTTGGAGAGGCTCTTCAAATCATACAATTATTTAAATGAAAATTTGTTTGATTCTGATATTAAGAATATTGAATCCTTTATATTATTCTTTATATCCAATGAACACACATTCAAAACTTTGTGCTTGCAAATCCTTCTTCTTGTCATGCGGAATTCAGGCCCATGCAGTGAACCCAAACGCCCTAAAATTTGACACATCCGGATTATGTCCAAAATAGGATTTGAAAGGTGTATTGTATTTCAAATAAGAGTGAAATAATTTATTATGAATGCATGCATAAAAATTCATATCCTTATCCCATAAAGTGAAGGAGCGATTTTTCCTTTCTGCTACACCATTTTCCGTAGCAGTGTAGGGAATTGAATGTTGGATATTGATCCCACTGTCTGAAAATATTTCCAGAAATTAAGAAATGATATATTCCCATCCATTATTATATCTCATAGATTTAATCTTTCTCCCAGAGGAATTCTCAACCAGTGCTTTCAACTCAATAAATTTCTCCAAAAATTCAATTTTTTTCTTGATGAAGAAAACCCAAGTGTATCCAAAAAAATCATATATGAAGGTGAGTACATACCAATATCCATTCATGTATGTGGTGGGAATAGGTCCTCTAATATCATAATTAATCATCCCCATTATACTTGATGCACGTCTTTCCTTTGCCTGATCAAACTTGTGCTCAGGGTATTTTCCACTATACAACCTTTGCAAATTCCTTCGAAAGTTTTGATGGCTTGGAGGCCTTCAACCATGGATTTTTCTGAAGTTTCTACAAGTAATTGAAGTTTAAATTACCAAATATATCATGCCATATTCTACTGACCTCATTTCCCTGATTCAAAAGAGCGGTGGGCTTTGCATCCGCCAAAAAATGAGAAAACTCATAGGATTTTCAATGATGGTTTGCTAATCCTTTTACAACAAGTTTCCCAGAAGCAATCTCAAGGATTTATACATAATTGGGGATGAAGGTTACTCAATTGGGAACTCTAGTATGAGTCATTTTATATACACTTAGGAGGTTAGAGGCCAAGGAGGGTACATACAGAAAATAAATAAAAAATTCCATGTTCAAGGTTCACTGTACCTTTTCCTATCGAAATTATGGTAGAATCATCTCCAATGTGGATGGTAATAATTTTTTTAGTGTCCAGGGATGAGAAGAAATATATGCTTTCCATTATGTGATTCAAATTTCCAAAGTATATGAATATATTTTTGGGCTTCAAGGTGCTTTCCATGAGAGCATGACCTCTTTCTTGCTGGGTATCCCGATCTTGGTTATCTCTCTTCCAAACACTCTTCAGAAGATTGATATTTTTTATCTCAAGGAGAGAATTCATCTCATCAAGCTTCTTCTTCATGCAGGCATGTTCAGGGTGGAATCCCTTCCCTCAATAGGAACACTTGACTTTATCTTTGCCATGGTTTCCTTTGTTCTTGTGTTTCTTCGAGCCGGAAGACACTTCTTGCTGCTGGTTCTTTTCTTTAGGATTTGGTGCATCAAATTTACTCTTTTTATTCTTCTTCTCTTTAACCTTCATATATTTGGGACCCAAAGAAATTAGAGATTGATATTTTGAGGATCGAATGATCCCCATCTGAACAAGCTTGTCATGCTCATTTATTAGGGATTGAATGAAGGAACTGAGAGAAGGCATCTTCCATCTAGGGGTTGTGATATTCTTGAAATGGAAAGTGAAGACAAATACTAAGTAATCCACACCAAGTTTGGAGAGAATGGAGAGAATGAGCTCATCATCCTCCTTCTTCACCTCACAATACTTCAACTATAGGACTAGATACTTGAATTTTGTCAAGAAGTCATTGAGAGTTTCAAGATTTCCAGGTTGAAGAGAAATAAGCTCATTCTCTAGTTGATAAATCCTCAAATAATCCTTTTTTCATACAAGGAGGTAAGTTGGTCCCAAATTGCTTCCGGAGTCTTCAATCTCGTGAGATGGAATAGAAGATCCTTAGAGATAGAGAGACACAATAACCAAATCTAGCCTTGTCCACAACATTGTTTGGCTCTTCCTTGGTGTTCATAGTGACTCTGTAGAGTCCTTTAGCATGTAGCTCGATCTCCATGTCTCATTTCCATTGGGGGTAATTTAAAGGAGTAAGAAGATCTATGGAGGAATCCATTCTTCTGTTGTATCAAATGCAGTGAACCTGTAAAAAAGCCTGCAATCAACACAAAAAAGTCACTGTAAGGTCAAACAGCCTACACATTTCATGTTTTCATCACACCCAGCATAATTTATCAAGAAAGATTGATCAATAATTCATTTACTTGGGGTATTAATTGGTAAACATTCGGCTTCTGGTGCAGTGCTGGAATTTGATATTTTGCTCAATTTTGCATGCTACACCCATCAGAAATCATGTTTTTCTGAAGAATGAGCTTCGTCCCGCCATCTACCTTCTATGCTCAGACTAATAGCAATGATTGGAGAATCATCATTCAATTCTAATGTATCAAGATTATATTCTTCCCTGCCTCTAACCATATTAGAAATATTTTTTTTGTATTCATTATTCTTCAACAATTCATTGAAGGGAATGGGAATTTTGATTTTAGAAATCTCATTTTTCAAACTGAAAGGGGTGAATTTTTTATCACTTTCTTTGAATGTTTCTTTTTTATTCTCTAGGGATTTCTTAACAACATCATCTTTTTTCTTTTCTTTGTTCTATTGAATACTAGAAGGATGGTTAGGAGGAAATTTTCCTTTAATTATAATTACATCTCTATTTCTCAAGTTAATGTTTCTCTAAAGATCATTTACAAAATTCTGATATCACTCTGTCTCCAATTCAAAAGTATTACAGTCTTCTTCTTGAGAAAACATGTTATGCTCTTCTTTTTTAGATATATCTCAAAATCAACAATATCAAAGTGATGAAATTCATTGTCCAAAACCTCAGCTTCTTCTTCTTCATCAAAACAATTCTTTGGGAAAGGACGCCTCACCTACTGATCTTCTACATTTCTCTGATTTCTTTGATCTTTCAAGTCCTTTTGATCTCTTTGTCTTATCTATGGAGGAACATGTCTCCTAAAATTAGGATTTATAACTTGTGTCTCGTGTTGATCTATGTTCTAAGGTCTACTGTTTAGGGTGAGTCTATCCATAAGTCTCTCCATAGTGCTCATCATAACATCAAATTTTGCATATGTGGAAGCTTGGTTTACTTCTTTAGTTTTTCTTTTATATGTTTCATATTTTTATTTTATTTTACTAGATGCGATTAAATCTTCCTCTACTTCTAATGCATCTTTCAACATATCAGGTAGGAAAGTTGATTTCCTTTCTATTAACAACAAGGAAAAATCACTCTCAAATGCATCAGCATAATGTAGTTTAGTAGTTCCTACAAGGGGTTTAATATTAGCTAGTATTGAATTGTAAACCTTCATAAACCTGCTAGAAAAGTCTTGCACGGACTCAAATTTTTCCTTGTTAGAATTATTATATTGTGTCAATACTTGCTAAGAATTTATTTTTATCTTCCCCTCTATCAAGAAAACGAGTTTCAAATTCATCAAAGGCTGGAATAGATATTTGAACCATTTCTTAGCCTCCCCATACAAACTTTGGGAAAACATCTCGATTTTAACACCATTATAGTCTACTTCTTAAAGATCAATGAAATAATTAAACCTATGAAGATGATGTTGAGCTGTATAATTTCCCTCTCCATCATATAATGCAATTCTTTGAGCATAATTTTGGGGGAGTTCATGTAAAACAACTAGTAGAGAAACCAAAGTAAACCTATCTACTAAGAATATAGTTGTCATTGATGTCAAAGGAGTTCAGGAATGACAAAGGTATAACCAATACAAATAATAGTAGGATAAACTCAGTAAAAGACAAAGGATCCATTACGTGGAATGTCAATTGATGTCAAAGGAGTTAAAAAATGACAAAGGAATAACCAGTAAACATGATGACAAGGTGAACTTAGTAAAATATAGAGGAATTACAAAATCGAATAGAAAATAAATGACAGGGTTGATGACAGGGGAAAGATCCACAAAGCGAGAAGTGACAGATAACCATCAATAGTGCCAATAAGATTTTGACGGATCCGCAAATCAAGCAGTGTCAGCACCAAAGAATATTTGGATGCCCAAGATCATTCGAGAGACAGATATCAATGGTCTATAATAAGACCCACAAAATAGATATGCATGGAAAATAACATTCCCAAATGCTAGAGTGTAGTGAAAAAGTGGACGATCTAGATCAGTCGATAGAAATTGCGGAAGCTGATTTTGAGGAGATCGACGGTGGTAAATGATTTCCGCACAAGAAAAATGAATATTCAAAAATCCACATTTGATCATAGATCAATGGCTAGGATTGAATCAACAATAAAATCAACAGGCCAGAATAGTTGCAGAAGAAAAATTACGAAATTAACAGTTGAGACTTTATGAACTCACAATCCACAACCCACAACCCGCAAGATTGACGCCCAAGAAAGAGTCCACAAGATATCGACGGTGTGGAATAAATATTGTGGAAAGGAAATTGTGGAGTTGTTTTCAAGAAATTTGAAAACCCACAATCCACAATCTACATCTAATCTAAAGATTGATGATCAGGAAAGAGTCCGCATAAGATTGACGGTGCAGAAGAAATCTTGCGGAAAGCAAATTGTGGAAGAATTTTTAAGAAATTTGGAAAACCTAAATCTGTAATCCGCATTTGATCTAAATATCGGCAATCTATAAAGAGTCTGCATAATATCGATGGCATGTAATAAATCTTGTGAAAAGAAAATTGCAAAAGCATTTTCAATAAATTTAGAAAACCCACAATCCAGAATCCGCATATGATCTAAATATCAACAACCAGGGAAGAGTCCACAAGAAATTAATGGTGTAGAAAGTTTCTTTTGGAAAAGTAGTTGCGGAAAGGAAATTGAAGAAGGAAATTTTGAGAAAATTCAAAATGAAAATATGCAATTTGAAATATGAATCTAACCTCAGATCAACGGTCAGAGAAGAGTCCGCAATAAATCAATGGTGTGGAAAGGTTGTTGTAGAAAGACAAGTGTAGAAAGCTAAGGAAATTGCAGAAAGATGATTATAAAAGGAAATATGTGTGTTATATCAACAAACAAGAAAGAGTCTGCAATGGATCAATGGCTTAGGATGGTTGCAGAAAGGATCTATTGAAAAAATATCATTGTGGAAAAAGGAAAATTCAAAAGAATTTATGGTGAAAATTTATCATTGCAGAGAGGAAATTCTGGTAAGATTTTGTTGTGGAAATGTATGAATGATAAACCTAAATAGAGTTAAAAAACTGTTAAAATGAAGAATTGAGTTTTCATGAAGAGGCACGATCCAAGAATGACAAGGTGCAACGGTGAAGAGATGCATTCATTGAAAATGTGTTAAAGGGTATTTATAGATAGAATGATGAGTGAGAGAAATCGTCTCTGCATTCTAGATCGCAACAACATCTAAGAAGTGGAAGAGACCAAAAATGTGTAGAATTATTTGTGAAAGAGAGTAAAAAAAAGATGTGGAAATCAAATAAAAACATACTAGGGTGGTAGGGTGGCTCTAGGGAAAGAAACAGGTTTGCGGGGGGTCGTAGCCTCTTTCTAGTAACAACTGTGTCAGAACTCATAACCACACCCAAGGTTGTGGAAGGTGGACCCCGAGGTAACAATAGAACCACTTTAGGAAAGGAGAGATGGCTTCTTCCTTTCTAGAGAGGGATCTCTCACAGGAGTATTTATCAAGGCCAAATTTAAAGATAAAAAAAAAATCAAGTTGATTTCATGGTTAAAAACAAGGCAATCATAATTAGGCTATGGAGTCACAATTATCAAAAGACAAAGAGCAATTTGCATGGGGAATGTATACAAAAGCAAGGTAATACTTCGGTTATGGTCAAAATATTTTTGGTCTAGTGAAAAGACGAAATATGACAGTCCATTAACACAAAGCACTAGTCAGATGAATTCTGAATTAACTTTGGTAGAAATCATTTGTGAATATCAGAGATGATAAACAGAGCATATAAAATAATGAATTCTGAAACTATCACACACTTATCTAACATATGAGAGAAAACATAATGGATAGATTAACATGAAAGACATGCACATAAATAAAATAAATCACAGACTATAACTGAGAAATACACATGAATTTTTGCATGCAAATACCAACATTCAACTCTGCAACTTTTATTAAAAAATATCAAAATTACATAAACACAAAGGGCCTCACAGGTTTCAACCCTTTCTTCCTCTGTTGAGGGAATACTTATAGTGTCTTAGACCCCTGAGACCAACCTCTAAACAAGGCCAAAATTAATTACAAATTGATAAACAAATAGTAGCGTGGCACATTTTCCATGATTTACATAAAACAGAAAATGATGGGGGTGACACACATGCTGTATTTAAAACAACAGTGCATCGTCAGGATCCTAGCTCACTTGATCATCCTACAGTTATCCTTTTGATCCTTGTCATGCTTATGTATGTCCTTATTGGCACAATCTGTATTTTATTTTTCCATCATTTTCAAATGTCTTCCATTGATTAGCTGTTGGAATCTCTAGAAAAACCATCTCCTTACCCAATATGCTAAAATACACATTTTCTAGATGAGAAAATTCTAGGAATTGGGTACATATAGCCTT
This sequence comes from Pseudotsuga menziesii, assembly GCA_001517045.1. NCBI lineage: Eukaryota > Viridiplantae > Streptophyta > Pinopsida > Pinales > Pinaceae > Pseudotsuga > Pseudotsuga menziesii. The sequence continues at coordinate 758,045 of LPNX010605490.1, forward strand.
GAAGTCAATCAACATTTCAAATTCTCCATTTAATTTGTCAATCACAATTTTACCTGACAGGATTTTTGTTGCATATTGTCAAAATTTTGGTGATCTTGTCCACAATTGATTAACCTTTCATTGTACTTTTGAGACAACATTGGTCCTTTCTCTTCCCAAAAGAAAGGAAGCCCCCTTTTGAACAAAGTATTAAAAAATTGAATGAATTCTTTAACCTAATTATTCATAACCTCAACCTTTGCTTGAACTGTTTCCAAATGATGATATTTATTTATCACTTTTCTTACCCATGTGATGACCAAAAATCTATCCTGGATGTTTTCTTGTTTGATGTCTTCTTCTGTCAAATTGTTCAAGAATTTGATTGCATTATTAGAAGTGTCCATGGACCTTTTGTTAAAGTCATGTTTTTCCATCTGAATAGTTTTTCTAGTTATTGTTATAACATTTTCTTTATCTAGAATGAAATCTAAATAGGGATTGAGCTTGGTTGCTTCTGCTACCAGTACATCCCAGATAAGATGTTTTTTCCTTGTAGGGTTTCCTGGCATGAAACCTGCTTTGTCAGTTTGTTGTTATTTTATACCAACTCTCTACATTTGTATTCCAATATATTTCTCTCTTTTTATTTATTTTCAGCCATGTCTTACAATTTTTTATTTTGTTTCTTCAAACCTGTGATTTCTAAAGCCTTAAGACTCACCTGATACATAGCTTGAGAAAGAGAGTCCATACCAGATTGTATGGAAGATGGAATATCTGGAACTTGGTGTTCATTATCCTTCTCCTTTAGTTCTTCCAAATAATTTTCCAACTCTGCATGTTTTGTTTCAAAATATTTCTCTTTTTCATCCCATAGGCCTGCATCTCTCTCCCACTGCTTCACCTTTTCTTCAAATTTAAGCAATCTTGCCCTGCAATTAATCAGTTCAGTATTCAAAGCTTCCTTTTCCTTTTCAATTTCGGTCAGCTTAGAGTTTTGTATGAGTTGAGTAGATAGGATACTCAAATTATTCTTTAATAGTTGGATTGCATTTGTGTAAATTGAACCCAAGAGATAGAACAATTACACTCACAAATATGCTAATTAAACATGCAAAATTCACACCAAAGGAGACTGAAATTGGAGCATAATGCCTAATTTATATTCAATAAGTGTACAATATCCAACCTTGTGAAGTAATAGGCTGCTGCAATATATCATTACATGAGAGAATAAAATGCATAAAGATGCCATTTGAAATAGTAAAAACATAGGCTTACTAAATCTAGTCAAATCCCCCATATGTGCATAAAGCAATTTCCAAATCTATGAAGATGCTCACAAATTTGCTAACTCAAGTGGGAAATATAAATAGGGATGGAAAGACGACTCATACATGCTTTTATTTGGATAAAAGGAGGGAGGATGATGTGGGAAAAAAACAAGTCAACTACACCTAGTCTAGTTTTTCCTTTTGCCTTAAATCAAAATAAGACAAGGCAGCTTTTCAGAAAAAATAGATATGCACTTTGGAGGATATGGAATAAAGAAGACATGATAAATTGGGTTTCCAGGATGTTTCCCAAGCGTTCCATGACTCAGTTTTAGTATGTGTTGACTTCTAGGACTTGTAGAAGGAAACTAACATAGAATGGAATCTAGGAAACTAGGTAACAAGACAAAAATAATTAAATTAATGTCTAAGGTAGGTAACTATGGGTTGATTATTCTAACACCCCCCCTTAATCCTGAATTTATGAGTAAATATCAAAAACTATAGGGCATAGCAACAAGGCTTAGTCACCCTTTACATACTGCTTGTCCATACAACCAAGGAAAGAGGCAAAAACCCAGTGGGAAAATCCTCCCTTAAACATGGATAGGAAAAACAAAATTTTGGAAATATTGTCATCAATCATGATTCACAGCATGATCAGCAATCCCCAGTAGTGATTTGATATTGATGAAGGTCTTGTCACAAAAACTTTGGTGAATATGTCTGCTACTTGTTCTGAAGATGCACATAAGAGTAGATCAATGGTGCCATCATGCAGAAGCTGTCTAATGTAGTGCATATGAATATCAATGTGCTTGGTTCACTGTCTCTAAACTGGATCATTGTAGATTTGAATGGTGCTCTGATTATCACTATAGATAATAGTTGAAACTCTGATTCAAAACCACATTCTCCAAGTATCCCCTGCAACCACAAAGATTGAGTTGTTGCATTTACAACTCCTCTATACTCTGCTTCTGTAGATGAAAGTGCTATGGCACTCTGCTTCTTTCTTGACCAGCTGACTGGTACTTCTACAAGCATGAACACATATCTTGATATATACTTTTGATTTTTGTTGTCACCTGCCTAATCACTATCAGTAAACCCAATCAAATCAAGATCAGATTTTTCTTTGTAGAAGATCCCATGAGTTCTTGTTCTTTGAACAAAGTTTAGGATCCTTTTGAATGCTCTCTAGTGGATCTCATGAGGCTGATCCATGTATATCAAAGCCACACTAACTACATAATATAGATCAGTTCGAGTGTGTGTAAGATAAAGAAAATACCCAATCAATTGCCTATACCGTGTATTATTTACCATAGGAGAAGAACCTGCTTCTTCAAGCTTAACTCCTGAAAGGAAGGGAGTCTTGCTTGGCTTGCAATATTTCATGTTGAACTTTTTTAGAAAATACAAAGCATACTTGGAGTGCTATACTTTTATTCCATGTTGGGATTGAGCAATTTTGAGACCCAAGAATTGGCTCAACAATCCCAAATATGTCATAGAAAATGCATGGTTCATTGCATCCTTCAAGGAGGCAATCTCTTTCTTTGAACTTCTTGTAATCAGAAGTTCATCCACATGCAATAAAATAATCATCAAATAACCATGAATTATCTTCAAATAGACATTAGGATCATACTTGCATCTAACAAAACTCAGTGATATCAAAAATCCATCAATCTTGGCATACCAAGCCCTGGGGGCTTGCTTGAGCCCATACAATGATTTCTTTAACCTGCACACTAAATATGGATTACAAACAAACCCTTCAAGTTTCTACATGTAAATATATTTAGTGAGATATCCATTTAGGAAACACACTTTACATCCATGTGATGTACCTCCCATTGCTTCGAAGCTGTAATGGCTAGAGCTAGCCTTATGGAGTCCATCTTTGCCACTGGTGCAAAGGTTTCATTGTAGTCAATACCATGTACTTGTGAGTATCCCTTGGCTACCAATACTGCCTTATATTTCAAAGGTGAACCATCAGCAGAAAACTTAGTCTTGAAAACCCACTTACCTTGAACTAGCTTCCTCCCTGGGGGAAGATCAACTAGTTCCCAAGTGTTGTTCTTATGGAGCGAGATGAATTCTTATTTCATGGCTGTTTTCCATATTGGATCATGTGCTGCATCTTCCTATGTCTATGGATCTGATTCAACCATTAGATATCACTTCTTATAAAATAGAGGATCTTTCACACAAAGGGCACTCTCAAATTGAGATCTAGTCCTCCTAGTAACCACTAGGAATTTCAACTAGTTCCTTAGCTGCATGAATGGTATTTGATTCCCATTTTGGTATTGTAGGAATATTAGGATCTGAAATCAAATCATCATTATCAAACATATCAGAATCATCAAACTCATTAGTCTCTTCACTTACAATCAATGGATCTGGTGGTGAAGAAGACTCTCCAACTTCAATTGCTACTAAAGGCTCTTCTTGGAAATGAACACTTCTTTCAATGAAATATTTGTTAGTGATAAAGTTAATTAGATTGTATCCTTTTAAATATTTAGAATACCCAACAAATAGGAACTCTTAGAATTGGGGCTTCAAAGCCTTCCTCTTTTCAGTTGGAATTCTAGCCCAAGCCTTTGAGCCAAAAATACTGAAATGGGTAACATCTGGCTTGTGCCCACTCCAAGATTCGAAAGGAGTCATACCATCAAGCTGCTTATGAGAAACCCTATTCTGGATTTAGGATGCACAATTTATAGCCTTGGACCAAAAATTTGGTGGCAAAGTCTTAGCATCCATCATGCAAGTTTCCATCTCCTTCAGTGATCTGTTCTTTCTCTCAGCAACACCATGTTGCTGTGGTGTGTAAGGGATTGAATGCTACATATGAATACCTGCATATTTACAATGTTGAATGAAATCAGACTTGACATACTCACCACCATTTTCAGATATCAGGATCTTGAGTTTCCTCCCAGACTGGTTTTCAACCAAGGCTCTAAAGACTTTGAAGAGGTCAAAAACTTCAAACTTATGCTTTAGGAAGTGAACCCAACAATACTTGGAAAAGTAATCTATGAAGGTCAATGAATATTTGGCTTGAATCATGCACATATGAGGGAACGGACCAGAAATTTCACTGTGGATCTGCTCAAGAGGTGCAGAGGTTCTCTCATGACTAGCTTTCTCACACTTGTGCTCTGGGTGTTTTCCTAGGATACAACCTTGACAGACTCCCTTAGAAAACTTGATCTTTGGTAACCCTATGACCATATATTTTTCACTCAAATCAGAAAGATACTTGTAGTTAAGATGGCCAAATATTTCATGCCAAATCTTGCTTGCTTCATTAGCATGAATCAGAATAGAAGAGGGGTTTGAGTAGGGTCTAAAATGGGAAAACGTGTATACCTTTGAATTGCGATCTACAACACCTTTTTCTATGACTTTACCATTTGAAATCTCATTGATTTCAACATCATCAGGGGAGAAGGTGACCTTCTTTGAAGACCCAGTATGAGTCATCTAATACACTGACAAGAGATTAGAGGCAAGACCTGGAACATACAACACATTATTGAACTTACCATGGTAAAGATCAATCCTTCCCTTCCCCAAACTGTTAGTGAAAGAGACATCTCCCAAAACTATTGGTGGACCTTTCGACATGTCAAGAGAGGAGCATGTCTCTTTTGTTGAAACCATATCTTTAGAAGCTCTAGAGTCTATGATGAAGCTAGGTGAGCTTGATGTGCCAGCAACCAAGGCATGTACTTTCTCTCTATTCTTTGAATTTGATCCTCCTTCCCTCTTCTTTGAGCAATTAGGAAGGGAGATGTTACTATTCTCTAGGGGTTGGGTCAACATGTCAATTTGTTTCTTCATATAAGAGCTCATAGGATGATATCCCTTACTATAGTATGTGCACTTGCTCATTTCGCCTTTGTTCTTCTTCTTCTGGGAGTTCTTCTTGGAACCTTGGGGATCCTCTTGAGACTTGTTATTGTCTCTCTTTTTCTCAGGTGGATTTTTAGATTTTTTCTTGATTTTTGAATCCACCCTTGAATATCCAACATCTGAAGCTTGGTCTTTGGAAGGCTTGATGGTTCCCATCGTCACCAACTTATCTTTCTCTTGTGTGAGGGATTCCATGAACTCTGCAAGCTTAGGCATTTTCCAGGCTCGAGCTATCAACTTGGTGGCATGGAAGGTCGAAACAAACACTGGATAGTCAAGAGCAAGCTTAGAGAGTATGGCCAAAACTGTTTTCTTTTCCTTCTTTTCGATCCCACACTGTTTCAATTGCAAAACGAGGGCCTTAAACTTGGAAAAGTAGAATTGCAATGATTCGAAGCTACTAGGACTCAAGGAGATCAGCTCATTCTTGATTTGATGTCCTCTCATCTTATATGTCTTTCCAAAAATATCTTATAGCTTCTCCCACACTTCATTAGGTGATGTAAATCCACCAAGATGGAAGAGGAGGTCTCTTGAAATGCTCAGACACAAAATACCATAGGCATCATTCCTCCAATTGTGCCATTTAATTTTCTCTGTATCTACATTGGGATTTACCTCAATTTCCATAGTGACCCTATAGAGACCTTTTTCTCTCAATAATATATCCATCTCAACTTTCCACTCAAAGAAATTTAATGGAGTCAAGATGATCTTCTAAGATTGGTCCATAGCTCAAAAATTGTAACCCTCCAGTCAGTAGAATGTGCTACCAGTCAAGATGTCAAACCTGCAATAGCAATAAGGAGGAAGAAAAATTGATCTACAAAGGTTATGATACCATGTGGAAATTGAACCCAAGAGATAGAACAATTACACTCACAAAATTGCTAATCAAACATGCAAAATTCACACCAAAGGAGACTGAAATTGGAGCATAAGACTAATCTGTATTCAATAAGTGTACAATAGCCAACCTTGTGAAGTAATAGGTTGCTTCAATATATCATTAAATGAGATAATCGAATGCATAAATATGCTATTCGAAATAGTTAAAAAGTAGGCTTACTAAATCTAGTCAAACCCCCCATAGGTGCATAAAGTAGTTTCCAAATATATGAAGATGCTCATGAATTTCATAATTCAAGTGGGAAATCTGAAGAGGGATGGAAAGAAAAATTATACATTCTTTTATTCATAGAAAATGAGGGAGGATGATGTGGGCAAGAAACAAGTCAACTACACCTAGTCTAACTTTTCCTTTTTCCTTAAATCAGAATGAATTAAGGCAGCTTTTCAGAAAAAACAGATATGCACTTTGGAGGACCTAGAATAAAGAATACATGCTAAATTGGGTTTCTAGGATGATTCCAAGTGCTCCATGATTCATTTTTATCATGTGTTGACTTCTAGGACTTGTAGAAGGAAACTAGTGTACAATGGAATGTAGGAAACTAGGTAATTAGACAAAAATAATTAAATTAATTTCTAAGGTAGGTAACTATGGTTTGATTATTCTAATAGCATTTTCTTTTTCCTTTAACAATTTCTATGTAGAATCCCCTTTATCAGCTTGGCTATCTTCCACCAATAAATCCACCTGAAGTTTCTTTATCTGTTCTTCGTGGGCCTAATTCTCCACCTTCTCTTTTTTGAGTAAGTCCTTGTTATCTACCTAAATGACACTTCTCCGTCCGAGTGCCGACATTCCCTATGTTGGCACACAAAAGGACATTTATGGATTGAAGGTTGCCTAAAACACTATAGATGGGCATATTATGAACTACATTTATCATCCATCCAGCTGGTTATTTTTACCTTTAAATATGTCAATTGATGTATGCCCCTTTTACTATATGCAACTCATGTACATACACGCCTTTTATTAAAGCATGTCACGTGTTGTATGCGAGTATCTGTAATTGCATCTCGCGTACAGATTTGTATGTGGGCTCCCCTTAGAGCAACTCGCGTGTCATATGCGGGTTTCCAGTACTAATACCCACGTATGCCTTCCTTTGACATTAAAAATAATAAATCACGATTATTTGAGATTTGTTAAGCCCTTAACCATAACCATCTTAATTGTATCAACCTCCTCAACCCTCGAAACTGCCTTATTTCACTAAGTATAAATAAAGGCCTTGGGGAGGGTATTAATCAATCATACTTGGAGAGCAAAGTTATGCTGCTGGTGTCTATTTAGAATTCTTTGGAGCAGTGGAATTCAGAATCCTTTGGTTGCATAGGAGTCCTTGTATCAGGCGTTGGGTTGTAATCTGAACTCATTCACTATTGTTAATAAAGAGAATCCTTCTTCCATATGTGTTTTGAATGTATTTCATGTATTATGGCTTGATAAATATTTATGATTAAGCACTCTGTATATGATTTATCTAACCTATTTTATATCCATGTATCATCTTGCACTTGGAGGATTTGCTCTTGACAGGTGAAGGAGAAGCATCCCTAAAGGCTTTGGAGGAGAAGCAAAGTGGAAGAGGACAAAGCTAGGATCAACCATCTTGTATCGGGTGAGTCTTCTCTATCCTCTTATTTCATTTTTTGTACTTTAGAGTCAATTTCCTGCAAGTTTTATGAGTATGTTGTTAACCCCAGACCTTCGGTTATAAGGTTTTTATTCCTATACAATAGAACTCGCAACCCCACTGGGGAGCCCAGACTGTTGTAGGTTGTTTCTGTCACCCTTAACCAGTCTTTGCCTTGAATTTTATGTGTGGTATTTTATCTTGACTCATGATTACCATAGTGTTTGAAAGCCTTGTGGATTTTTTTTTTTGAGAAAAAATTTGTACATGTACGCGGGTTTCTCTCATACACAGTCGCGTACAGAGGCCTGCATACGCGGGTTGCTCTCTTGGATAGTCATGTATAGTAAGCGAGTTGCCCTTTTACATAGTCGCGTACAAGCCTGGAAATAGGGATTTTTGGGCTAGGGTTTGCTTGTCCCTGTCTTTTTGTAATTCCTGTTTGTTAGTTGGATTTCTTTATGAATACTGTGTAGTTAGTCTGAAGACCTTAGTGACCACACTTTGTGATTTCTCGTAAAGCCCTTGGGTTTCTTTTGTTTGGATTGTCTTCTGTTTTCATTTTGAAGTAGGTTGGCCTGTTTGGGTTATAGGTTGAAGTGTCTCTGTCCGAATTAGTGATCAAGGTTTTGGGAATTGTTTTTCCAGTCTATCTTTTGATAGTGGTTGGTTTGCCACTTACCTTTGTGAGTTTACAATGATTTATTGTCATTGTACACACCCAAGCTAGGGTTCCCGTCTCCCTTTGTTGGTTGATTCTTGGTTTTATTGACTTGTTTACTTCAGTTTGCTTATTTTATACAGTTGATTTAATCCAAGTATACTCAATTTTAGTGCATTTTAGGTGCATAGTAGAGTTTAAGCATTTTTTAAAAAAGTGAAAAGAAAAACATTTTCAATCTTTTGCATTTGTTTTTGCATAAGTAGTTTTCATTTCAGTTTTAAAATATAATCTCAAAAACTACAAAAACATAGTCTTAGTTTCTCTTTATCGCTTGCATTTGTTCATCAATCTATATTTACAAAAATAAAAAGAAGTTTGCTTTAATAGTGGTAATTTGCTTTGAAAAAAAAAAAAAAAACCTTTACTTTTTTATTTCTTATCGAGTCAAAAACACCATAGTTCATCACTCCATTTCCTTCTGAGTAAGAAAAAGCACTTTAAAATGAACGCAATAATTAAAATTTATTAGTAATTTTTATTTTTAGGGGCCTTTCACCTACTAGCTTAGGCTAGACTTGTGGGATAGGAAGTGTAAACTTCCCATAAGTTTTAAAATTCGAACATAGTGGACCATTCTTTAGGTAAATCCTTGACTTTATCAATTGTATCTGGGAAGCTCCTCTCAAAAGGGAGTCAAGCACGAGGCCACGTGGAGGCATTAGACTGATGAGATAACCCTCTAATTCCTCGTCAAAATGTAAATCAGGACTTTTACGCATCTAGGGATTCTATCCTAGATAGAGTTTCGGGCTCAGCTACCCTACCCATGCGTACAAGCCAGGCTTGCGACTGTCCCCTCAGACTGTTGGTATAGCTATGGTAGCCGTTAGTCTCTTGACATTTAGGGTTCATACCTAGGTAAAACAGAATGCTATTTCTGGTTCACCTTGGATGGGCTTGGAAGGTAACCCTTGTTGTAAGTGTAGGAGGGTGGTGGGTGATTCCTCCGATTGTGCCTAAGAACCACTTCAAGGACGCCAAGTAATCATTTTTCAGCTTTCTTGGGGAAAGCATATCTTTCACCCTTGATAGATTGTTTGAGGATTTAGGATTTTTTATAGTGTGTGCTCTGTGGTTCTACCTGTGTTTAGTTGGCCTTAGGGTTTGATTTGTTAAATTTTCAGTCATGGAGGACCAACCTATAAGAAGTTCAAGAAGGTTGCGAAACCTTCCTCCTCTCATCACATTGGAACCTCCACCTCTACCCCAAAGGCAGAGATTGGACATGGATGGTTCATTTGAACTGGTAGGAGTAAGTGAAGTTCTAGGTGAACCAGAACTTATAGCTAACCATTTTGATCTTGATATAGTTGAGATAGAAGACTTGCCAACTGACGCGTTTGCAAGGAATTTTAGCACACCCTTGAATGATTTAAATGATCATGTGATCATTCAGGTTAGACCTTTTGATTCACCTATTTTAGGTGTCCCTATGGGTAGGATTATGTCTTCTGTGGGAGAAAGTTCTTTTGTGTTCACCTCTGCCGTTCCGGTTGAAGGGGTACTCCCCCCTCGGGTAAGTGCCCCTAGATCTAGTATACCTTCTACACCTTTGACTCCAGCGAGCCGGGTGGTCCAACCACCGGTTCACTCAAACCTAGCAGGTACTTCTGGTAATATGGTTACTGGGATTCACAGTATACCTACTATTCCTTCTTCCTTCCCATACATTATCTAGAGTGGTCCAGTAGGATCCTCAGCTTTTGTCCAAGGATTTCCTTGGAATGGGGGGGACATTCCCCCATCCACTCCATATGTAGGCCCATCACCTTCATATGTAGGAGTGCAGTTTGGGAACAATACCTATTATGAGAAAAGTTTTCAAACTCCGATTTCGGCCCCATTCACGAGCTCTCCCTTTTCGTTGTTTAGCGGAGGGATACCGGCTCCTGTCTTTCAGACTCCAGTTTCGATTCGGACGGACCGAACTTCTTATACTGCACCTCCCATACACAATCCTGTGGCTTACAGATGGAATTCGTTTTAGAGTAATCTTCCCACTTCACAACTGGTGGCAGGGGGCAACCCCACCTTTACCTATGGGCATTCAGGGGTAGGTCCCTCTAATCCTCAGGCTGGCACATTTTGTGCCACATTTCGACCCAAGCTTCCATTCCTAGCAACATTAAACTTTCCATATTTGTCAAAATTGATGACTAACCCAGTGAGGCATGACCCCTCATTGGCCACCTATTCCAACCAAATTGCCATCGGACATCCCTAAATTCGAGGGCAAAGTTGGTGAAAATCCTGGGGCTCATGCCACCACATTCCATTTATGGTGTTCTTCAAATTCACTAAATGAAGATTCAATTAGGTTGAGGCTGTTCTAGAGAACCTTAACAAGTGTTGGGAAATAGGGCAGACCCGGGTTTAAACCTTTTGTGTCGCACCAACAAAAGACCCACAGTGTTGGCCCTTTCGGCAACAACCTGCACGCAAGTTGCAGTCTCACCCGAAACAACTATGGGATGCCGCAGAATCAGGTTTCTGCAAGCAAAGAGGGGGATTACTGTACCTTAGCCTTTTAAAAACCTTATTAATCAATAATTACAAGTTTCACCATTCATTCACATACAACTTCACAAATAAATAAACAGTCATGACTTGCTCAACCCACTACAGGGAATTCACAGCGAAGCTAAATGTTAGCAACGATCTAACTTATCAGATGTATACAGTTATTAATGCATAAAAGAAATAGAAACAAAAACAGCACAAGAAACCACAACACCGGATATAACGTGGTTCACCCCCAGTGTAGGGGCTACGTCCACAAACTGTGTTCTATTCAACTTGCTACAAAACCACAGTTTGATCTGCACACTCAGCTGCAGATCCTTTCAGTCCTCAAAAATCCGTGCACACAGCAGCAGGCCCCTGCGCACATAGCTGCATGTTTTTCCTTACAATCTTCTTTACAAAACCCTCTACGCACACAGATGCAGAGGTCATCCACACACACAGCTGGGACTTAACCTTCTTCCACAAAACCAATCTTAGCTTCGCCTTAATATTTCTTTCATCATAAAACCTAACCTATCTTCTTTACTCAAGCGCTTATTTATACTGCGCATTTTTACAAAACCATGGTCTTAAACCATGGGCACCCAAAACCCTAAACCCTGGATTTCAACCAAGGGTTTATTACAAAAAGGAGTTTTAACTTAACCCTGACACCCCTAAGACTATTTTGAGTCCATACTCGCGGAGTTATACCTCTTAGGGGTCGTTAGGGTGCACGTACCAACAGGCCCCTAAGACTCACCAGTGGCCCGTCCCGGGACACTCGTCAGCTTCTCTGGTGGCAGAATTTCGCTGATGAGACATAGTGTACTTCTTGCTGAAGCTCTCCATGCTGCTGCCGGCTGCCTACTTCTGTCCTTTGCAGAAGTTTTACTGATGAAATCCGTCGCGACCACCTGCAACACCATCCTTCACTCTGATGGCCGATACCTGACCATCCACGACTTTGGGGTCCCCTGGGATTGTGTGTCCCACTGCGGGAGGAGTATAGCTGGCATGGTTCTGTTATGCCGAAAGACTGCTTGGTGGGATTCCCCAGAGTCTTTCTCCGAGGCCTCACGCCCTTGGTTTCTCTACGTTAGAGCAAACTCCTGGCCGTCTTTGCAAATTTAGAGCAAACTCCTGCCTGTCGATATACTTAGCCAAGTAGAGCTGTGCTGGTGGGGTACTTAGAAGGTGCTGCAGACCTCTGTCCCTTACTTCCCGTACTATCTCCTGAACGTTACAGTCGTTCGACATAGTTCGGGCTGAATATGTCACAGATGTGCTTCAGGAAGAAAACACAGGTCGAGATGGCTCCTTATAGAATCCCGAGGCGGAATTTGTCATCATGGTGCAGTAATGATGCCAAATCTAACGAAGCTCCGGAAATCTGCTCCACACAGCGCCAGATTTTCCCAAAATCTCATTATGACCAGTAATGAGAGCAACTCTCGTGCCAGCACCGCCGAATGCAGTATGTCCCATCCGTCACATTTTGGGCTGCGACACACCTTGACAACCTTCGACTTCAACACAACCTGACCCTGCGACCTACGACCAACTTGTAGCTTCGCATCCTGTAGACAAAATAGACTGCGATAATCCATAGCGCGACAAGCATCTTTACTTATTTGGTTGGTGCTACCTCCTGTTCTGAGTACCTGGCCTGTCCGTGTACTTTTTTAAATGGCTCCCATTTATCATAGAGGGGAAAAGCTCACCATTTAACTTGGCTAGATGGACTGCACCCCCGTCAGTAACTTTCTGTACTACATACGGTCCTTTCCAATGTGTCTTAAAATTTCCAGGGAACTTCATGAATTTTCTGTCATAAAGGAGCACAAGATCACCCTGCTGAAAATGTTTCTTCTTGATGTGTCTATCATGCCACGCTTTTTCTCGAGCTTTCTGCACCTGTTGTTGGAAGCCTGCGACAAATATATCCTCTTCAAGTTCTAATATCTGTTTTAGTCTCTCTGTGATTATGGCTGGGTCATCCATCTTGGTGAAAGCAGATATCCGGAGGCTGGGAATAATGTATTCCATGGGCATGACATCTTCTTGCCCATAAACTAGTCGAAAGGGTGTATGGCCTGTCAACTTCTTGCCAGTAGTTCTGTAAGCCCATAGCACCGCTGGAATTCGAAGAGCCCAATCATTCCTATTAGCGTTACAAACCTTTGTCAAGGCATGCTCAAGGATTTTGTTAAAAGCTTCGAAAGTCCCATTTGCTTGTGGGTGATATGCGGTACTCTTTTGATGATACACCTGAAATTCTTCAGTCAATACTTCAATAGTCCTGTTCAGGAAATGTGATCCCTGATCACTCATAAGAACTTTGGGACACCCAAATATGGATAAGATGTTGTCGAAGATGAACTTCGCAGTAGTAGCAGCGCTACAGGTCTTGACTGGTTGAGCTTCAGCCCAACGGGTAAGATAATCAGTTGTTGTAATGATGTATCTAGCTCCTGACGTTTTCGCAGGGGGGTTGATAGGACCAACGAAGTCAATGGTCCATTTGTCAAAGGCCTGCAATGTTACTTGCGGAGCTAGGGGAATTTAATCCCTCCTAGATGGTTTACCTATCCTCTGACATATGTCCCAGCTGTGGCAATATTCTCTTGCATCTTTGTGAAGTGTGGGCCACCATAAGCCGGCTGTCAAAATCTTCTGTGCTGTGGCTTTGCCTGCATAGTGACCTCCTACTGCACCAGAGTGTGCTTCCGCCAATATTAGGGGTTTTTCATGTTCCAAAACACATCTGCGCAGTATCTCATCTGGTCCCATTTTATACAGCTGCCCTGCTATTAAAGTGAAGTCCGCGGCTTGAACCACCAACTGCTTCTTCTGTTGTGTGGTCATCTCTGAAGGGGGGATACCTGTAGACAAATACTGAGCAATATCCTAGAAATATTCATCAACTATCTGTATAGCAAATAATTGTGCATCGGGGAGGCCTTCGTCCATATTGGTAGGTTCTTCACCTGACTCGAGCCTCAACAAGTGGTCAGGTCCTAGGTTAAGTCTTCCAGGCTTAACAATGATCTCAAAATCATATTCTTGAAATAGAATTAACCATCTTCATATTCTTCCACCTATCACAGGTTTGTTAACCAAGTAATTCAAAGCAGAATGGTCAGTAAACATCGTAAAATGAGATCCTAGCAGATAATGTCGGAATTTTTGTAATGCATATACCATAGCAAGGCCTTCACGTTCTGTCGTAGTATAATTTTTCTCTGCTGTAGATAACTTTCTGCTGGCAAAAGAGATAGGGTGATCGATATTACCTGCGCCTGGCTGGGCGAGCACAGTACCTAAAGAAATAAAGGATGCATCAACATGCACATGAAACTCCTTGTTCCAGTCAGGGAATACTAGGATAGGGGCAGTGACCATTTTTTCTTTCAGAATGTCGAGGCTTGCTTGGCATTCTAGTGTCCATTCAAACTTAATATCCTTCTTTAGCTGCCTTTCCATTGGGGTAGTAATCTTGGCATATCCTTGGATGAATTTCCTGTAGTAATCGGTGTGACCCAGCGTTGTGCGAAGTTGTTTGACGGACTTTGGAGGTGGCCGGTTCATAATAATAGCGATCTTCGCAGGGTCCATCATCAATCCCTGCTTACATACCACATGACCAAGTAGAATGCCAAAGGGTGCACAGAAAATGCACTTTTTCAAGTTCAAGGAGATTTGGTGCTGTCTGCATTTGTCCAACATAAGTCTCAAACTAGTTATATGGTCTTTTACTAGCCCAAAAATAGTCCAATCATCAAAGTAAACTTCTAGGAATTTGTGTATGTATTCCTTAAACGCGGAGATGACTACTCGTGAAAATATGTCAGGTGCATTCTTCAGCCCGAAGGGCATGACAGTATACTGGAAGGATCCCATTTCGGTAGCAAAGGTTGTCTTGTGACGGTCCTCTGGAGCAATTCGGATCTGATGGTAGCCTGAAAACCCATCGGTAAAAGAGTATACTTCTTGACCTCCGACATTGTCGAGCACTTCCTCTGTAAAGGGAGTGGGAAAAGGGTCGTGCAGACAGGCATCATTGAGTTTCCTTAGATCGACACAGATTCAGATTTCACCCTTAGTCTTCTTCTCCTGGACGACCATAGGGCTGACCCACTCAGATTCTTCAACAGGTTCAATTATTCCTGCAGCAAGCAGCTTATCCAACTCTAGCTTAACCTTTTCCTTGTATTTTGGATTCAATCTATAAGGGCGTTGCTTCACAGGCTTCGCATCAGGCTTCAGGGGGATCTTCATTACTCCGATATCTCCCAAGATACCTTTCATTTCAGAGAACTTTGTCGGAAAAAGATCTTGGTATTCGTGGAGAAGTTGAGTTACCTTGCTGACCATCTCGTCATCCCAATAGTCGCCAATGGTAGCAAACTTAGGCTGTTCCTCGGATCCAATGTTAACTGTGCACGTCTTTAAGGGCTGCATCACTTCGGGAACTTTGACTGCCGGTCCATGCACGTCGCAGTATCCTTCTGACTCAGGGATATCAAGACGGCGCGGGTCCTCCTCCTCGTTGACTGTGAAGTTATAACATTCGACTGCGAGGGATTCTTGTGTGGCCCAATCAGGGCAATTTTCTGTCACTTCTTGTTCGTTAAATACCTTAGTATGGATGATCCTGATAGCTGCATCGAGGGCTGGATAGACATCATTAGTAGAGAAAGTATGGATAAAGCTATGAACAAGATAGTCCCAAATTACAGTGTCTTGGCGAAGTTCAGCCTCCGCGTACCAGTTCTTCGCTAGTGGTCCCAGCGTGTGCACAAATCTATGTACCCACTCATTCTGAGGTACATACTTCCATGCCTCGTAGCATTTGCTTAAGTGGTCCTAGGGACAAGTTTTCCCATCAAACTTGCTTCGCGCCTTTGCCAACTGGTCTGAGAATCTCAGGTGAAGGAGCTTCTGACATGCTTTCCAGGTAGGGATCTGCTTCTTATGGCTCGTCCACCATCTGACTACTGTGGCTCTGAATGCTGACTCTAGGGCCTCTATTTTCTATAGGTCAGGTATCTGATCCGAGAATTGTGCAATAAATGGTTCAGGATCTGTCGATCCATCATACACAGGTATAGTTCTGGTTTGTGAGTCGAACCATCTGAGAGACTTGGTAAGGCAGGCATTGCTACCCCTATGGTGCTCAGATAATCGGTGTTTCCAACTTTCTAATTCATCTTTAGAGTCCGTCATACAGGAGCTACCAGACTCCCACCCTGCGGCCGGAGGATCCGCATAACCTTCTTCCTGCGCCGTGATAGTAGATATAGTCTCCACATCAGCTTGATCCTCATGGCGGAGTGGCTCGGTGTACCATTCCCCTTGTGAAGGATCCAGGGGCAGGATGACCCTGAAGTATTTCCCTTCGAAGACCATCTATCTCTTCTTTAGGTTGATGACTGCAACATTTGCCATTGCCCATTCAATTCCTAACAGGGCTGGGTAAGGGTTGCTGTCATCAATGATCTCAATTACTTCGAAATCCGCGAAGGTGCTGACTCCATCAATATCTATTTGGAGATCCAGGAATCTTCCTAAAGGTACAATCTTTTGTTGGTTGGCTAGCCGCAACTGTATAGGGGACCAAGCAAGGGTAGGTTTCCCCATTTGTTCCCAGGTTTGTTTGGGTAAAATGTTTACATCAGACCCCAAGTCCAGAATAACATCGGTCATATCATATGCCCCTATCTGAGCATTCAATCGCATTTCCCTACTGGTCCTGCTAACTCGATGAACAGTTTTGTCCTGACCACAACTTTGCAGAGATTCGCAGGAAGCGATGACGTTCTGCAGCTCATTCAGAGCAACTTGATTTCTTAAAAGTTTGAGGCAACTTTGCAAAAAGGTAGATAGTATACTTACTTTATCTAGCGATGCGTCACAGGGTGGTGACTGAGGCTGCGCAGGTGCGCTGGGTGGGCTAGGGCCAGCAAAATCCTTCTTGGCCTCCATGAATGTCTCTTTCTCTCTGATGATATCAAATGCAGGAATTTTCTCAGGAGCCTTACGAACTAGAGCTTCGACAGGTCGGTTTGGCGTATTTTGGATGTGTGTCGTAACTCCACTTCTTGTAACGACATTGATGGTTGCCGCAGGGCGGGGCTCCACAGAAATCATCTGGAGGCTCGGAGTAGGGGTAGTCTGTTGTTCCTGAATCTTAGCGATCAACTGGGGGCACTGCTCAATCACATGGTCTACGGCACGGCAATACCGACACGTCATAGTGGGGTTCCGACAGTCGCGAGCCAAATGCCTAGCTTGGTTACAATTGTAACACACGAATTGGCTTCGGCCGCGCCCGGCCATGCCTCCACGGCCCCTAGAAGTACCTCGTCCAGAGGCACCCCTCTGGTAACCATAACTATCGTTACTTGGGCCTTCAGTGTGCACCCGGTAGGCATCATAGGTGCGGCACTCATCCTCATTATGACCTACAGATTTGCAAAAATTACAGTAGGGGTTCTTAGGTCCCTGCCCATACCTTTGCAGTAGGTAACAGTTCTTAGGTCGGTGTTGACCTATCATTCTGCAGAGCTCACAATAGAGAACTTGCGGTGGAAAGGGGTTCAGCACACTGGTCTGCAGGTACTTGTTTACCAGAGGGCACCGTTCCTTGTCGTGACCTTCTATCTGACATTGCGTACACCAAACCTCTTCGCGATCAGGTTTTCCCTTTTTCATCTCGCGAAGTTCTAGAGCCATCGCGGCTAACTGTGCTTGGATTTGAGCAATACCAGAGTCATCTCCGACAGGGGCAGTCTCTAGTTTCATTGCGATTTCCAGAGCCTCTTGTTGGTCAGCAACCTTCTATTGCATGAGTGGAGTTCGGATATGTGGTAACAATGCTGCAATAAACCATTCCTTATGCTGCGCAGGACTAATGGTAAAGCTGACTTGGTCCAGTAGAACTTTGAATCTCTGATCAAAGTCCCAAACTGATTCACCACGCCGCTGTTGAATCTCCTTGAGTTTAGTGATGCTCTGCGACTCCGATTTAGGCTTCTTAAATTCTTTGACTATAGCCGCCTTGATATCGCTTAAAGTAGGGCTCTGAGTGCTGGAAAATTTCATGAACCATGTCAGAGCCCAGTCCCGAAAAGAAGTAATGAGCTGCGCGGCTCGCACATCCGGATCTGTA
>LPNX010605490.1:776324-815267 GCA_001517045.1 Pseudotsuga menziesii
TTAATAAATTTAAAAACTTACCCCGGGGACCTTTGAAAAACTGTCGTTCAGTTTCGCTGAAAGAGGTGCTCATGTCAAAGGCAAACTATGTTACAAAGGCTTCCAACGTTCGCGTCGTCCAGAAGTCAACAGCGCAGGAGACCTCGTTGTTCACGTGTTGCACAAGATTGACCCTTGCGGGGGTCCACATAGGAATCCATCGAGCTTGAGAGTTCGTCCTCCTCTCTGTGAACCTAGACAACCACTGGTGCAACTCTATGTGGATACTACCAAAAAAAATTTCATAAGCATCACAAAAAAAATACCTTTGTAAAAATTCACTTGCATTTCACTGTGGAATGGCGTTCTCTTGCTGTGCAAATTGCAAACAGATCTCAGCAAACCAATCATTGATTTCCTTAACAGAGGGCCTCCAAAACATAGCCCTTGTGGTACAAGGTAAACCCCTCTTGAGCAGGTACTGAGTTCAACCGGCAACGGAACCAATTTGTTGGGCAATAGGGCAGACCCGGGTTTAAACCTTTTGTGTCGCACCAACAAAAGACCCACAGTGTTGGCCCTTTCAGAAACAACCTGTGCGTAGGTTGCAGTATCACTCGAAATAGCTATGGGATGCCGCAGAATCAGGTTTCTGCAAGCAAAGAGGGGGATTACTGTACCTTAGCCTTTTAATAACCTTATTAATCAATAATTACAAGTTTCACCATTCATTCACATACAAATTCGCAAATAAATAAACAGTCGTGACTTGCTCAACCCACTACAGGGAATTCACAGCGAAGCTAAATGTTAGCAGTGATCTAACTTATCAGATGTATACATTTATTAATGCATAAAAGAAATAGAAACAAAAACAACACAAGAAACCACAACACCGGATATAACGTGGTTCACCCCCAGTGTAGGGGCTACGTCCACAAACTATGTTCTCTTCAACTTTATACAAAACCACAGTTTGATCTACGCACTCAGCTGCAGATCCTTTCAGTCCTCAAAAAGCCGTTCACACAGCAGCAGGCCCCTGCGCACATAGCTGCAGGTTTTTCTTTACAATCTTCTTTACAAAACCCTCTGCGCACACAGCTGCAGAGGTCGTCCACGCACACAGCTGGGACTTAACCTTCTTCCACAAAACCAATCTTAGCTTCGCCTTAATCTTTCTTTCATCATAAAACCTAACCTATCTTCTTTACTCAAGTGCTTATTTATACTGCGCATTTTTACAAAACCATGGTCTTAAACCACGGGCACCCAAAACCCTAAACCCTGGATTTCAACCAAGGGTTTATTACAAAAAGGAGTTTTAACTTAACCCTGACACCCCTAAGACTATTTTGAGTCCATAATCATGGATTTATCCCTCTTAGGGGTCATTAGGGTGCGTGTACCAACAACAAGTACCGCAGAAAAATGGTATATTGAATTGTCTTCCGCTACTTTTAGTAGTTTCTGGAACTTGGCTAGTGCATTTCTTAGCCACTTTCAACTTCCGGTCCGATATGATTTTGGAACAGACTTGTTATCTACCTTTAGGAAGAACAAGGCTACCCACATATTAGATCATATTCAAGAGTGGAGGAGTCAAAAGAACCTTATAAAAGCCACTATCCCTCCTGAGTTCCTTCTAGAGTGGTTCCTTAAATCCTTGTTTCCCTACATATCTAAGGACGTATCCACCTCAGGAGTGACGAATGAAGAAGAAGCCATTCTCAGGGCCTAGGAATTGGATTTGATTTATTCATGATCTAGAATCTTGTATGAGATTATCCCTGAGGCACCAAGGCCTATGCAGGATGTGGAGAAGCCTAAGCCTGGGCCCCATGCTGATGGTGTGGTTGGGTCCGTTAATTCTCCCACTGTAGATTCTTTGGCTAAGAAACTTCATCAGTTGTCTGTCAAGCAGTCTATGGTGGAGGTAGCAAAGGCTAGCCCCTCCCCCCAGAGTGCAAATGTTTTTGCAAAAACCTCTCAGAAGGGCAATTAGCAGCCTGGTGGGAAGAAAAAGAGAGGAACGAAAGGAGAGGGAAACCAAAACAAGAAGAATCCCGTGAACAATGCTGATGGGGGCAAGAAAGAAAAGAAGAAGGTTAAGTTCCCATGCAAGTTATGCCATGAGGAACACCTTACTCACCTTTGTCCCCTTATGGAACAAGCCCAGAAGTTTCTTAAAGCTCAACAACTGGCTGTCCTGAAGGATCCTTTTCCCCAAGGACAGAACTCTACTTCAGCTTCTAATGTAGCAGGGGGCACTCAAAATGCCGCTGACCCAAACTATATCAACATGGTTTGATATTCGACTTTTTTACAGATGAGGAATAAAAATTATGAGAAAGAGACTTCTGAGAAGGGTAAAGCTGTAGGTGAAACTTTTAACCCTCTCATGATAGAGAAACTTGTTGAAACTATGCCGAAAATACCGAAAGGTGTTTTCAAGAAGACCTTGCATAACCCTAATGCTAGGGCTGCCTCAAACTACTCTATAGTTTAAGATTTATCCCAAACCCCGCATGCAATGTCAGCTTTGGAGGTGCTACAAAGTTGTCCCGCTCAGTGGGATTCCCTCTTAGCAGCTTTAGGTAGCATGGACTCATCAAGTCTCATGGCGAAATTTCATTTGTCTGATGTTAAAAGCTTCCTACCTTACCATGTTTCCTTATCAATAGATGTCATCCATGGTGGAAAGACCATTGGAAGGGCAGTTGTTGATGAGGGTGCTTCTACATGCATTATGTCCTTGACCTGTTGGAAAGCTCTCAGATCCCTAGAACTGGTCTCGTCAAACACTCTACCTACTGCTTTCGATGGAAGGTCCTTCCATCCACATGGTATCTTGCCGGCTTTTGAAATTAAGCTGGTAGGCAAAGTAGTGTTTGTTGAGGTGGAAGTGATTGATGCTCCTTTGGACTAGAATATGATTATGGGAAGAAACTGGACTTATGTGATGTCTGTTATTGCGTCGGCCATTTTTCATGTAGTGGTTTTTCCACATGAGGGCAAGTTGGTTACTATTGCTCAACTTTATTATACTCGAAAAGGCCGTTTAGAGTCTAATAAGTCTACTATGCCATTGGTTGATAAAGTCAAACCTGCTGCATAGAGCTTGGGGGCTGGAATGTACGCATCACTGATGGGTACATTTGATCTTCCAACCCCAATTAATTATATTGGTTCTACTAGTGTGGGGAGGTCCATAGCTATGGTTGTTGATAGGACTGATCCTTGGGTTCTCCCGTCCCCCCCACGAACCAGAAGTGCCCTTATCGACAGTGGAGGTAGCTTATCAAGCTATCACTCAAGCCACTGTTGATCCCATTCTAGATCCTCTAACAGTCTCAGAAGATCTGGAAGAAGTCTATTTTCCCGCATGGGCAGAAAACTCTTTGCACTCTATAGATTGTTTAGACATGGTTTTACCTTCTGATGAAGCCATTTTGGAAGCCATGAGTGGATGTGGTAATATTTGTGAGGATATTCATCATCGCTCCTATTTTCTTCTGGAACTAAGTAGAATAGAAAATCAAGAGTTTCATTTGAGACTGTCAGAAGATGTTGATATACCTATCAATCCCTTACCCAGGGAAGGAATGTTTGCCGAGGGGAATATGGCAAATATTTTCGCCACTATACCTATTAACATCTCTGTAAACCTTGATGTCGTGGAAAACATATACATAGGTGAAAATTTCTCTCCTGAAGAGATTTCTATCTATACTGCCTTGTTTAAGGAATTCTGCGATGTCTTTGCCTAGTCATATGAGGAGATGCCAAGCATTGATCCATCAATTGTTGAACATGAAATCCAAACATATCCTGATGCCAAATCGGTTCAACAAAATTTAAGACCTATTAACCCACAGAAAGTGGTGGCTGTGAAGGATGGTTTTATCTATCCCATAGCTTTGACAGAATGGGTATCCAACCATGTTCCTGTTGATAAGAAGCAAGGGACTATCTGCATTTGTACTGACTTTAGAGACCTGAATAAAGCCTGTCCTAAGTACAACTATCCCACGCCATTTAGAGACTAGATTATAGATGCTTGTGTAGGAAATGAGGTGTTCTCGTTTATGGATGGTTTCTCCGGATACAATCAAATTCAAATAAAACCGGAAGACCAACATAAAACTGCTTTCATTTGTCCTTGGGGTACCTTCGCGTACAAGAAAATGCCCTTTGGATTGAAAAATGCTGGGGAAACCTTTCAATGGCCTATGAACTTTTCCTTCCATGATATTAAAGCCATTTTCTAACCATACCTTGATGATCTTCCTGCACATTCTTGTAAGAGGATTCGACATCCAGATCATTTATGGTTGATATTTGAGAGATGCAGACATTATAAAATCCGCTTGAATCCCCACAAGTGTGTATTCTGTGTCAAGTCAAGAAGATTTCTCGGGTTCATTGTCTCTAGTAGAGGCATCTAGGTGGATCCATTAAAAGTTGAGGCCATTGTAAATCTACCTCCTCCTCATTCTATCAGGTAACTTCAAATCCTGCAAGGAAAGTCTAATTTTCTTTGACATTTTATTGTTAACTATGCCAAGATTACTAAGGGTTTCATGTGCCTGCTCAAACAGGACACCCCATTTGTATGGGATGAAACCGCACAACTTGCTTTCGAGGCATTGAAAAAAGCTTTATTGTCGGCACCCTCATTGCGTCCACCAGATTATTCTAGGGATTTTATATTATATTTGGCCGCGTCTGAGTTGACCATTGGGGTAGTACTTGTCTGGGAGGACGATAAGCTTGTAGAACATGTTTTTTATTATCTTAGATGTGCTTTGGCTAGACATAAACTTAGATACTCCCACATTGATAAATTAGCCTTAGCAACTATTTATGTTGTTCAGAGGTTACATCACTACATTTTACTGAGGACCACAATAGTAGTGGCGGATGTGAATCTGTTTCAATATGTTTTATCCCGATGGATTGTTGGGGGGGAATTTAACAAATGTATAGTCATTCTTCAAGAGTTTGACTTGGATTTTTAGTCCGCTAAGTCTAAGAAGTCCTTAGTTTTTGCTGAACTTATAGTAGAATTTCCCACTAAAGAAGATGTAGCCATTGAAGATGACTCATTCCCAGATGAGCACATCTTCTTGATATACACCTATGATCCTTGGTATGGGTATATTATTATATATCTCCAGACTTTGAAGTATCCTGCAGCTTCCTCAAGGGAGGAACGACGTAAATTACACCTTCATTCCAAGAACTACCTCATCATAGGAGATACATTATATCAAAGATTGGTAGATTCCATTTTGTGTCGATGCCTTACCCATGAGGAAGCGAAAATTGTCCTAAATGATTCCCATAGTGGAGCATGTGGGGGTCATTTATCTGGGTTAGAAACGGCCTAGAAGATACTACATGCCGGTTATTTCTAGCCCACGATCTTTAAAGATTGTGTGGAAGCAGTGAAGTGTTGTCATCCTTGTCAGATTTACACTAGGAAAATACAGTCACATCCAGCTATATTATTTCCTGTTGTCTCGGTAGGCCCCTTTATGAAATGGGGGATTTATTATGTGACATACAACCTAGCCTCAGCTGGGGGGGCATAAATACATCATTGTTGCTATTGAATATTTTATGAAATGGGCAAAGGAAATGCCTACTTTTAAAGTCGACGGGGAAACAACAACTTTCTTCGTATTCAATCAGATTATAGCATGCTTTGGTATACCCAAAGTGGTTGTCACTGACCATGGTAGTCATTTTCAAAATAGCATGATGACGGAACTGACCACTATGCTCGGATTCAGACAAGAACATTCATCTTTGTACTATCCGCAAGCAAATGGTCAGGTTGAGGCTGTAAACAATACTTTAAATATTATCCTTAAAAATACAATTGATGCAGCCCGTTCTAACTGGAACATCATGCTATATCCTACTATTTGGGCCTACCGAACTAACATAAAAACTACTATGGGTTTCTCCCCCTTCCAACTCGTTCATGGAGTGGAAGCAGTTAATCCAATTGAGTGTGAAATCTTGTCTCTAAAAATAGTTGTTCATGTGTTACCTAATACGACATAGCTTGAGGAATGTCTGGTACATTTAGAACACCTTGATGAATAGTGTAGAGATGCGTTGACCACTAATCAAGCTCATAAGAATAGGTTCAAAACTCAATATGATAAATCAGTCAAACCTCAGGTTTTATCTGAGGGGGAACTTGTATTTTTTTGGGACCAAGACAAAGAACCCTTGGGGGCAGGAAAATTGAAGGCCATGTGGTTAGGACCTTATGTCATGTCAAAAGTCTTAAAGAAGGGTGCATATGAGTTAATTGATTTTGATGGGAACAAGCTGTCTAAGCCTAGAAATGGGCTCTACTTGAAGAAGTACTATGCTTAGGCTTAGCACTTTTTCTTGTAATTTTATTGTATGTATTTTTATGTACATTAGGTTGTCAGTTTTTGTTTTTTATACCATCTGCTGGTTGTTGCAGATGTCTTCTGAAAGGTATATAGGGTTCATTGATGGCGCCAATCATCACACTTGTAATCTAGCTTCAGCAGCATGGGTCATTTACTCTCCCTTAAGACAACTAGTTGCCGCAGGAGGCGCTTGTTTAGGTCCTTCTTCTAATAATGTTGCCGAGTATAGAGATATCACTGAGCTTCTATGGGATGCTTTATCACTTGGTATCACCCAGCTTGAGGTCCGTTTAGACTCTCAGCTAGTGGTCTCCCAGCTCAATCGAGCTTATCAGGTACGAAATCCTATTCTATTACGTCAGTTCATGCAAATTCGGTTATTGGAAATAAATTTTGAAGTCATTATATTCAATCACATTTCACGAATTCAGAATTCATTAACTGATGCATATGCTAATTACATTTTAGATTGGAATCTAACACACATTTCATAAAAATATACAGCATGCACATAAAAAACACTTGTAAATAAATTGAAAACAATATATATATATATGTAAGTATCTGTCCATAGATAGGTCGAGTCTAATCCTCAGATCCAGTCATAATTATATAATATACAAAATGTGGATCGCAGTCCATCAAAATGTCCTAGATCTAAGCAGGACCACCTTGGTCCCCATGGTCTCTCTGTACTCTAGTTTCCTTAGCCTCTTCGGTTTTGGCAGCCTCCACAACATCTATGTATACAAGAACCACTCTGGCCACTCACCTGAAAATGTGTAACCAGACCAGTGGAAATCCAACAACGAACTCCTACATGATAGCTAGGATATGCTCTATCCGCAAGGTGGGAACTCTTTGGGTAAGCCTAGCCAGCTTCCCCTCTAGAACCCTGATCATCCCCGGGTCTTCACCTATGACAGGACGAACAAACATGTGTGGATGCCCCTTAGGGCAGACCGATCCAATATCTGCATTTTGACACGTTTATAGGATTAAGACTTGTACATATATGTATATATCTATGATTTTAAAATTCATAAAAAATTTAAAAATGTTAAAAAATTAAAAAGTGTTTACCTAGCTCTCCCCATGCTCCTCCTACAGGGAGGACAAGGTCTGGGTCACCTTGAAAATCCATGCTGGCATATGGAAACTGCTCTAGTGTCGATAGCTGTCGCTCCCACTAGATATAGAAATCATCATCATATACACTATGCACTATGTCTCCTCCTCCTTAATGGAGGAAGATGTCTCCCCATCTGCTCAACCTCGGGTGATGTGGAGATCGGACTGGTAGAGGTATGGTGGGGCTCAACCCTGGTACTCTCTCTCGAAGAAGGAAACCAATATACTAGAATAACCAAAGTTCTTTCGCCTTCCTTTCTTGCAATCAAAGAGTTGTCTTTTCATGATAGGAACAAATCCTGAACACCAATCATAGAGGGCACCATGCATATAATCCACCGCTAACCTCATTTGGTTCCATGTGGCTAAATGTAATGAGGAGGATCCTGCAATCCTCACAATGGTGCTCGTTAGTACCTATAGTGTAAAGTCACAAATATGTGCAATAGGGACACAACTCCCTCTCTTCTGGGTACCTGGTGTGCAAAACACATCTATGTAGTTCTGGACACTTAAAGGGTCACCGCCGCTACCGGTGCCCTCTAAGTTGACCGGTGCTCCTCATCGTGATAGACCGGTAATGAAATACATGTCCTCAGTAGTAATCTCCAAAGTCTCATCCTGTAGGTCAAACATCCACAAATCGTGATCCCAATAGTTTATCATGAACTCTAATAGGCGGACATTGGCCCGCATGGGTGATGTGCAAAAGAACTTTAATAACCCACTCGTTCGCAATGCATGTATGGTGGGCGCACTTTGGAGTGCTTCTCGGTCCATTGTTTCATGTTCTCATTCCCTCCATTCCAACACCATCTTCACACCTAGCAAAACAAGTAATTTGATTCATTAATTTCATATAAAATTTCAAAATTTTTTGATTAAAATTAACTTTTTATCTTTCACGCAGTATACGTGACTATCTAGTTAGACATGTCGCGTACTGTACGTGGCTGTCTATATAGGCAACCCACATACAGAACGCGTGTACATGAGTCTTTATACTGTGAACCCACGTATGCGCTGTGACATGCTTTAGGATGTTTTTAATAATGAAATTGGGACTCAAAATTAATAATTGGAGCTCGGGGTGTAGGCTTACCTACAACTTGCGGAATTTGATTTCATCCACTAGATTGTCCACAATGATCGAATGAAGGTAGAGCTAAAAACTTGCTTTTTATGGCTAAAAATTCAAATGGTGAGTTTTGTTTTGATTTTGAACTATTTATAGAAATTTTATTTCTCAAAGTGGGTTTTTTCCTATAGTTTGAAATCTATTTAACTAATACCATATTTCTTTTTTCCTTGAAACAGGTTTTTCATCATTATAAAGTGTTTTTCCTCCCATAGGGTGGTTTTGTCATTTCCAATGCATTTTTGGCATCTATACTCAATCCACATTAACCTTAGCAATCAACATTTTTCCATGGACTATGGTATTATAAACCATTAGTTCCCTGTTTTTACCATTGTTCTTCCATGGATATGACCCTTTTTTCATGAGTATCTTCCTTTAAAACCTATGTTGTTCTTTGATACTCATGCCACAACTGTTTCAGGTATAGGGGTATCCTTTTAGCTATTTTTCACACCAAATAGAGCTTCTTTGGAATCTCTTTTTACAAGATATCCCTTTATAAGACTCCCTGCCCTTATGGAGTTTATTTAGGCCCAGGTCTGACTCCTTCAAAATAGACTTGACTGCCGAGTTAAATTGTCCATCCAAGCTCATTCAGAATATGTGAATGGGAATCCGCATTGGTTGTAGGTTATCTCTTTCTTGGACCATGCGGAATAATATGAGAAAGGATCCCTCTCTTTTCTATTTTGAATTGAGAAGAGTATTCTTAGGCATAGGTTTATCTCTTTTTCGGACCCGAGGGACTAAATTTATGGAAAAGCAACGCCCGGTATGAGCTTAGTTTTCTCTTTTTCATGCTCTGGACCTAAACATGAAAAATATTTCGAGTGTACTTTGTGTCTTTTTCATGCTCGTTAAAAACTTAAGAACAAAGCAATGAGTTTATTGTTGTAAGCCCCATTTCTCGTAATCAAATGGATCTTTCTAAGTGATCTTGCTTTCCTTCACACTCATAAAACTCAAGCTATTTTATGCTATTTTGGAAGGAGCATTTGGTAGGTGGTAATTTAACCTTTTTCGAACCTCCCTGACTAAGTACGAAAAAGGTTCACCTTTCATTCTATGGAAGTTAAGAGATTTCTTTTGTGGTATGTTTTATACTTTTTCAGCCTCAGGAGACTAAATTGGACAAAAAATGACCCCCCTGGAGTCTTCTTTGGATTTTTCAGACATTCTAAATGTGAAAACACCAATTGAGAATGTACTAGTTACCAATTGAGAATGTACTAAATGTGAAAACACTATCAAGCATTATTTTCCCTTCTCTTCAAGCTTGTTCAAAAATGAAGAGGGATCCGAGTTGACTTTCCTGGACTCGTTAAAATTTAACAGGGAAGGAAAGGAATATTTTTTCTCTTATTTTTAGTAGTGGCAACATGTCATCCTTGAACATAGCACTCTCTATCTTTTCCGATACCCATGTCTCGGTGTTTACTTTCTGTTCAGCTATTACTTTGAGTTTCCTACTCCTCCTCTTATCCGTTATACCTGGGGAATCTGATCATGTCTCCTACATGACAGATAAGTCTATTTGTTCTATTTATGAGTACAATGTTTCCTTGGGTCATCTCTGTGTCATGCTCACTGTTCAAGGACTCAGCCCAATGTTTGATCTTTATCCTGATCCCATCATTGTTATATATGTTATCTATTGTGTCTCCATTATTTTACCCAGTTCCTAGTCACTCTTGTGATCCATTGGAGGATCTATTTCCTTCCTTATCACAGCATGGTTCCATTTCAGTACTTCCTGATGACGAAGACCTAGGGTTTTGACGATCATACCTCAGGATTCACTTTCATCATTGGTGAATTCCTTTGCTTCAGTTGTGTACAAGGAGCAAGTCGACACAAGTCGACTTGAACGAAGACCGACTTAGTCGATCAGCCGACTAAGTCGATGGGCCGACTTAGTCGATCAGCCGACTAAGTTGGTCGGCCGACTAAACTAGATGATTAAGTCGGCTAACTAAAACTCGTGTCGGTTCACCGAACTGACAGGTAATTATTTTGTAGCTATCTGTAAATTGTATATATTAGGCTATTGAGCCAAATGAGAACTTAGTTCAGTTCTCTGCCTTGTATGAACTCACTACATTAATATAATCTGTTGTCCTATATGTTTCTGTCTCCTGTCTCTGATTTATAGATATATATGTTTTAGTATGTATTATTGGTAACCTTCTGTGATCTGTGAGATTAGAACATTGGTTTCGTTGCCGGTAGTACATGTCTAAAATATATGCTCACATATGATACCAGAGCAAGAGATTAAGGACTGGTGGGACCGTAAAGTTGCGAACTACTTGCAAAATTACACAAGAAGGAATAGATTGATAGTCGCTGAAGCCAAAGCAAGATTTTTCACCGAGACACATGAAAAATTTGTCGAATCAGTGCCACAACTCTTGAAGCAACTTCTGGATGAGAAATCCAGACGTGACTAAAGAATAGCAGTTGCTCAAAAAAATGATCCAAGGAGGGAGAACAAATTTGTCAGAGTGGTTGGAGAAAATCGCCGATGACTTCTGTGAGGAGCAAGCAGTCGAAGACATAACTTCTATGGAAACTGTCAAAGAAAAATTTTACACAGATTTCACTGAACAATTTTTGTGTTCCTTACCGACCTTGCTATTCAAATTCTTGATAGAGAACGGAGCAGGCCACATCGTTGAACCTCGTCCACCACTGTGCGAACCGCCATCAAATACCAACTGGGAGGAGAAGCAGAGGAATTGGGAAAAGTTCATTGCATAAAGGGAGTGGGAATACTTCATGAGAAAATAAATCAAACTATTCGGGCTTTCTAAAAGCATCGGGTAGGCTATGGGGGGGTAGCTGGTCATGTGTCATAGGTAGAGTATAGTGGATCCTAGTCGTCCTAAACCGGATAACAGTCACCAGTGATGAAAATTCGACCAAAGAGGACTTCAAGAAAATAGCATTGTATGAAAGTATGTCAGACACGTAGAAGATCGAAAGGGATGAAAGATAGCAGAGAAGGGAAACAAGACGCGAAAGAGCCGCAGGGCTGCACAGAGAACAAAACCCTAGGGAGAACGACAAGGAAGAGAATCTGCCAGAGTCGGGTCATGACCGACATGAAGAAGGCATGGAGCAAGAAGCATCCCCTGTGGAAGAAGAAGTGTCGATAGAGCAGCTAGAAGCTCTCCAAATAATAGCTCCCAATGATGGGATAACCCTTTCCCCCACAAATCCGCGTACTAGAATAGAGACTATTGTCAAAGATGACCTTCGACTATGAGCTGGTGACTATAGCATATGGAGCCGACTAGGTGATGAAACATACACGAGTCGACACCTTGTTATACGTCGACCGCTCGAAGGGAACTGGGTGACGTTTCAGGCGGCACCCTCCCTCCGAAGTATCCATTTGCTCTTACCGACACATGAAGGAGCACCCCCCCCGCCAAATACAGCTTTAGAAGAAATCGAACAAGCAGACCTGCACACACAAAGTTGCAGTGTACCATCGACAGTCGAAGTCAACAACAACCGACTGCAAGTCGATGATGAATCGATGACCGACGGGAGCTCAAGATCCATTGACCAATATTTCGCAGGCTCGACTACATCAATAACCTCACCACTTTCACCACCACCCCCACCTCCACCTCCGCCAACTTCTGAGAGTAGTGAAAGTGACTCAGGCATGGGTCACGGATCGGCTCACATTCCTCTCTACAAGGGATATGAAGACCCCAGATGACATTGGTTCATCTGCGAGTTGACCTGGGAAGCAAACCAGGTAACAGATGAAGACCGACAAATGGCACAGTTCGTCGGAGCACTAAGAAAAAGGGCGTTGACTTGGTACATGACCTTTTCGGAAAGGAAACCTAGAGCGATGAAAGCTGAGATCAAGGCGTAGTTCTTATCATTCTTCAAAACCCCAGATGCTAAGCACCTAGCCACCAAAAAGCTCAAAATGACACAGCAAAAGCCAGGGGAGACAGTCTGCGACTACGACAAACATTGGAAGGACCTACTAAGCCAGCTAGATTATGTTATTGATGAAAAATTACTAATTCAATGGTTCCTTGCAAGATTATCACAGAAAGTACGCTGACATATCAGTCTCGAGACATTCAAAACTTATGAAGACGTGCTAACAAAAGATCTGCAGGTCGAAATGGATGAAGACATACCTGCCTATCCGACGAACCAAAGATTAGAGGAACAGCTCCAAAACGTGCAGAAGTCTTTGAAAGAACTAACCCTCAAGAATTAGGAAATCAGGTGTACCAACTGCTCGATGGCCGGTCATTCAAAAGATAATTGTCGACACCAATATAGACGACAAGATGTCCGATTCATACAAACGAAATCGTTCTACAATATTTTCCAGGAACACGGCGATCATTCTATAAAAGATTGTCTGTTTAACATGAAGAACGAAAAAGCTTCCTGGTACGCCATCTGTGAGACCAAAAGTCAAAACACGGCCGACTGTCAGTTAATCCTGAAGAATCGACAGAACTACCAGGAGGTCTACTAAACAAATGCAGTAGCAGAAAATGAGCGGAACAATACCAACAACCAGAACGGACAAAGAGCTGACGACCGACGATATGAACGCCAGTACAACAATTGATGACAAGGGTTTGGAGGAAGAGGTCGATTCCCCAGGAATCGTGACATATGAACTCGTCGACCCACCTAGTGCTTCATATGTTATAAAGAAGGGCACCGATACGCAGACTATCCATACAAGGACAGAACTGATCTTAAATTCTGTACATATTGTGGAGTAGGCGATCACTCGTTGGAGGATTGTCCTACTATGTTAGAAAAAATCAATACAAAGAAAAATGTTAATGTCTTGTCTTGTGTACAAAAGCATGATGTACTAACTACTAAGAATCTACATATTGTTACACGACAAGGCACAAAAACAGGGCCTGATAACCCCCAAGTTAGCAAGATTAAAGACACAAACGTTTATCCTAACCCTATAAAGCAAAAACACACATATCAAGAGGCAACCCACATATTTCAAGACATTGCACAAAAAGAAGACCTCGCTAACAGTCGACCTAACACAGTACAACAATTAATCTATCTCACTCAAACAGACAAATCTGTAGCCCAATTCACTGATTTATTGCATCAAATAAAAAGTACTAATCTTGAAAAACAAACTAAGAACATATGCAGCCTAAACCAAAAAGACAAAAACGATGTCGACCCACTTGTCGACCTGGAAATTGAAGGTTTCCACGTCTGACAAGTAGTGCTCGATTTCGGGTCTCAGGTAAATATCATGACTCGGGATACATGGGAAAAGATGGGAAGACCTCGACTCTATGAGTCAGGCATCTACCTAAAACTCGCCGACCAAGGTCTCATTGAACCCATTGGGGTTTGGAAAAATGTCGACACGACCATCAAAGGAATTTCAACTAAGGTTGATTTTGAAATCATTGACCCAAAAGAGGGATCTAGTTCATTTCCCACGCTCGTCGGTCGACCTTGGGGACGGAATATGAAAGCCTCCATATCCTTAGACAAAGAACGAATCAAGTTAAAAGGAAATGGTCACAAAGTCATTGTATCCATTAATCCTTCCCAAGGAGAACCTTGGACTGAACTGATTGATGAGGAAGTCGATTTCAGACAACTGTATCAGATCCAAAACAATACGGACTACATAGAGCCCAACATCCATGGAGAACTTTACTTAGGTAACCAAAACTCAATTGGTTATAAATCAAATGCTGAACTGTATGACTGGGAGATGGAAAATTACGAAACACAAGCAAGAGGGTGCTGGACTATACAAAAAGTACAGAAAAAACCCACCCGATAGTGCTTCATAGTATCCATTATCCCCAAAATATTTGAAAATAAATTAAGGGAACGCCCTACCTTACAACCAACTAACTTAAACACTACACAACTACCCAGGTATAAGGAGAGGGATTCCCCAGTCATGCACATTGAACAAGTATCTAAAAATATTGGAGAAAATGGTCAACTCCATAGCTTAGTGGAAACATTTATAGGTCAAGCAGCTAGATGGTGGGATACCCATCAGTTAAAACTTCAGACTTGGACAACTGCTTCAACTTTCTTTGTCAAACGATTTGGTGGAAAAAAGTTAACCCAGGAAGCTCAAATCCCTATCTTTACCCAAGGTCAAAACCCAAAAGAACACATTAAGACTTGTGAAAATGAGTGGAGAAGACTTGGATATAAAGATGAGAGAACTTGGCCACATTTGTTCCCTTCAACCCTATCCGACTTACCCAATAAATGGTATAAGATGGAGGAAGCTAGAGGTGAAACCTTCTTTTGGTAGGAACTCAAGGAAATTTTTATCAAAGACTTCTAGTTCATACCTCAAGATGAAAAATTAGTCGAGACAGCACAACAAATCAAACAATTTCTTCAATTGACAGAAAAACAACCCTCCCAAACCCATCGACAAATCAAGGACTGTAACAATATACAAACCGAAACCAGACCAAAGGCGACCTGGTTACACTTAGAAAATGAACAAATCGAAGAAAAGAGCTTCAGATGGAAAACCGACCATCTGGAAATAAAAAAACCTATCCATTCAATGCTGAAGGTCGAGACCACCAATAAACCAGACCTTAACATAATGATTGCAGCCGACTTCCCTGCTACATTCTCACAGTTCAAAGAAGGAAGTCGGCGGCCAATCAATGAAGCTAAAGCACCAGAGTGGCTAGATGCCAAAGTGAAAACTAAAGAGGTCGACATTTCAAATGATGACCGACCAAAAATAGCCAAGATTGGTGACTACTGGAACGAACAACAGACCACCGAAATAGTGAACTTACTTAGAGAATTCCAAGATGTCTTTGCAAGGGACTACAAAGACTTAAAAGGGTTAGTACAAGAAATGGGAGAAATGAAAATAGATACTAAACCTGATGTCTGACCTATCAAGAAAAGACCTTATAAACTAGCTCACAAGTACAAGGAGATAGTTAAAAAATAAATCGACAACATGTTAGCAGCAGGGATCATTTACCCTATCGACCAGTCTGAATGGGTAAGTCCCATGGTCGTCCAGCCCAAGAAAAATGACCCGACAAGATTAAGAATTTGTGTCGACTTTAGGGAGATCAACAAAGTAACATTAACAGATCCATTCCCAACCCCCTATGCTGATGAAATCTTGAATGAATTTGCAAGCCACGAATGCTACTCATTCACAGATGGATTCTCAGGATATAACCAAGTTCCCATAACAAAAGAAGATCAAAAGAAGACAACATTTGTCTGTGAATTTGGGTCTTTTTCTTATAGATTTATGCCTTTTGGGTTAAAGAATGCACCTGCAGTGTTTTCCTGAATTGTTGTCAAGACTTTCCAAGAATACATATATAATACCATGGTAGTATACTTCGACGACTGGACTATATAATCCACCTTAAAAGATCACTGCAAATGGATTCGACTAATGCTGGAGAGATGTCGACAGATTCAACTCTCCCTGAATATTAAGAAATGTATCTTCATGACTCCCATAGGCATACTCTTAGGGCATATTGTCTGTAAAGATGGTATCAAGGTCGACTTTGCTAAAATTAAAATCATCCTTGACCTGAAACCACCGATAAACCCTAAACAAGTCAGGGTGTTACTTGGACATACAGGATATTATAGGAAGTTCATAAGACACTATTCAGACATGATCTACCCTTTAGAAGAACTAATAAAGGAAGACCAAGAGTTTAAATGGACAGAGGAATGCCAAATCTCGTTCGACAAACTGAAAAGAAAACTGGTCGAAGCCCCAATACTCAAATTTCCAAACTGGTTGACCAAATTTCATGTGCATATTGATGCATCAGGAATAGCAATTGGAGCCATCCTGACTCAACCAGGGGATGATGGGATGGAATACCCTATAGTTTACAGCAGATGAAATTAAATAAGGCTGAAAGGAACTATTCGACCACTGAAAGAGAAGCCCTAGGTATAGTCTTTGCCCTCCAAAAGTATTGACATTACCTCTTGGCCAACCCCTTCATATTTTATACCAACCATCAAGCCTTAAAGTACCTTGTAAATAAACCACTTCATCATGGGAGAATTTGTCGATGGCTACTTCTTTTTCAAGAATTTGAGTTTGAAGTCGTTGTCCGACCAGGGAAACTAAATGTCAAGTCCGACCATCTATCCCGCATAGACACAAGAGAGGAATAAATCAGAGTCGACGGCGACTTACTAGACACACATCTATTTCGCATAGAAGCAGTGCCAGAAGAACTTGAAGAAATAGCTTAGTTCTTAGAGACAGGTCAGGCACCAGAAGGCCTGAACACTAAGAAAAAACAAATCTTAGCTATGAAGGTTGCACCTTATAGCCTCATTAATGGATTTCTATACAAAATGGGGTTAGGCGACATTCTCCAGAGGTGTGTACTCAACCATGAACAAGACCAAATCATCCATGAAGCACACTATGGACCTGCAGGAGGACACTTTCAAACAGATACAACTGCAAGAAAAATCCAACAGTTAGGATTATGCTGGCCGACGATCCACAGATATTGCAAGAACTTTGTTAGTCGATGTGACAGATTTCAATGACTTGGTTGACCTCTTCCAAGCACATAGATTCCCTTGATATCTATAAACCCTAGTCTCACATTTGAAATTTGGGCTATAGACTTCATAGGACCATTCCCTATCCCAACCAAATGATCAGGTGCAAGATATATTATCACGGCAGTAGAATATGTCACTAAATGGGCAGAAGCTGAACCCATCGATACATGTTCAAGTGAGGTAGCCGCTAATTTTATCTATGAAAACATCATCACTATATTCAGATGCCCACTCACATTGATCAACGACCAAGGATCACACTTTATCAACAAAACCATCAAAAATTTGACCGACCAATTTCACATCGACCATCGACAGAGTACAACATATCACCCTCAGTCGAACGGTGTGATTGAATCTTTCAACAAAACATTGACAAAAGGGTTAACCAAAATATGCAGTACCGACAAAGACAACTGGGATGAGAAAATCCCTGCGGTCCTCTGGGTGTATAGGACAGCATATAAACGGTCGACCGATCAAACCCCCTTTCGACTAGTCTTCGGGAAAGAAGCAATCGTCACCCTACATTTTCGACAGTAGACACCTATTATTGCACAACTATTACATGTCAATGTCAAATATGCAAGAAAGGACCGACTATTTCAACTCAGCAAGCTGGAATAACACAGACTCATGGCTATACAACATCAAGAGATTCACAAGCAACAGCAGAAAGCATGGCACGACCGCAACATCAAAAACAAAAACCTATCGGTCTGAGACTTTGCATTACTCTATAATAGTCGAGTCAAAGGAAAACCCAAGAAACTCCACACAAAATGGATGGGACCTTACCTTGTCGAAGAGATACACCCCAATGGTTCAGTTCGACTAAAACCATTGCAGGGCCTAGTATTTTGGAAGCTCGTTAATGGAGCCTGACTCAAACGTAAAAATAAATAAAAAATCATATAACAACCTTAACCATCAATCAAATCCTATAAAAAGATAAAAATTTCAAAAACAAATTAATACACCCGACACAACATGACAGGAAATCACTACTTCGACAACTGACATCATCACCTCCGACCATCTTCATCGACCAGTCGGGTCGACCAGTTTTTGCACCGACACCAGCCGATGACCTTGAAAGTCCCATCGTGCATTTATGAATTTGAGCGCCAAAATCAATTCACCATCCCTCCCCACTCACGTATTGCAGCTGGAACGTCAAGTCCGCCATTAATACATCCATTCCCACACGCACTCACACCATCTCCTATAAATATGGGACCGTAAAAGGTTCATTCACCACACCCTTTACATACAGAGAACTCGCACAGTCAGTTGACTAAAAACCCAGAAACCTATAATAACCCCGACCAAACCGATGTAATGGCACCCAAGCAAACCAGAGCAGTGACCAAGGCGAAAGAGCTCCAGGCTGAGGATACACCATTGATCCGCCGACTGAAACATATCAAAAATGAAAAAGTATAGGAGGGACAATGCCAGAAACTCTGGACCAAAATCCAAGAATGGGCCTTCGTCGACAAAAAGATGACCCAAGCAGCTAAAAAAGTTCGATAGAGCACCATCTTCAATTATCCCAATGCACCAATGATGGCAAGCTTTGGTGGGACAAAAGAATCCATTGTCAATTTTATCATCAGTCGCTACCACAACGGTCGATTCTACTTCGACTGACCGGTCGACATTACCGGAGATATCATCTCCAAGCTAACTGGCCTGTCAAACCAAGGAAACCCTGTCCCAATCGGCATTAAGGAAGGATTGGTCGAGGAACTCACAGGATCACCGTCCGGGAAAAATTCTAAAGGACTGATGATCGGCCAGATTTCCACTCGGACGCCATAGATTGTGGCCAAAATCATCGACATCACCCTAACTTTAGTAGGTCAAATTAGCGACCTTAAATTGGAAATGCTGGAGGCCGTCAACACAATTGCCACCGATGGTCGAATCTACCGATGGGGAGATTATGTCACCAACATGGCCAAAACTGTCTGCGAGCGATGCCAAGAGACGGCAGGACTCATCAAGTTCCCCTCCCTAATCCTCTGGATTGTCATGTACCACATCTGTCCAGAAGGAAGTCCAGTCTTCTAGGAACTGACCAAATTCCACATGAACCGATTCAAACCCTTCTCTCTAAAAGGAACTCCGCATGAGCTGGCGCAAGGAAAAATATTTCTAGAAAAATGGTTCCAACAGTTAAAGCTTCGCACGACCAGATGGCGGGTGCCTCAGAAAATCCGACGCAATCTACCGGTGAAGTCTCACATCCAGTTGGAGATTGACCATACAGCGGTCTGGTACATGCAGGTTGAACACCCCAAGGCCGCTGCCCTCGATTACTACCCGACTACCGAGAAAATCTTCCGAGAATTGACTCGCCAGGCAAAGACCAAAATACCAGTACCTGAGGCAGCCAAACAGGTCGACTTCTTAGTAACGGAGCCACTGACTGACCAGGAGAAAGAGGAAGATTACGAGTTAAATTTGTACATAAGTACATTTGTGTCGGAGGACACCCCAGTCGAACCCCCTGGTCGGGTCCAAATCACCATCAAACCTCCAACCAGAGTCGACCCACAACCAACCGAACAACAGCTGCAAGAACAACTGTCGAAAGAGCAACAGCCGACAAAACCACAACCACAACAACAAGCAAGCCCTCCAACTCCAGCAAGCATTGCCCCAACTCAGGTACCGACGAGTGGAGTCAAACAAGATAACCTTGAATATGCATTATCCAAGGGAATCATCAAGAAATTGGCCACTGAGATAGCTGCCCCCGGAAGGAAAATCAAAGCATAGAAATTCCAGCAGGGCAAAGGTAAACACAAGCTTGTCGTCGAGTCGTCTGACGATGAGGAAGAGCTAGTAGCTGTAGCCGTTGACATTGTCAAGGATGCTGCTGCCAACAAAGTACTAGTTGAAACTCAGTTTCAACAATTTCTTGAAGCAGGCGCCCCTGAAGGTCGACCAAAGAAAGCCAAAATAATGACGACTCCTGAAGACATCGTCGACCTTGTGTCGACCCCCCACCCGCATCCCCGACACCGATAGTCGAGGAGAAATCATCAGCACAGCAGTCGATCAGCCCCCTCGATTTATACCAAAGATAAATACCAGAGACAGTCAAAGAAAAAGTCGACAAGGAAAAGGAGCTCAAAGCTTTATTCGAGACGTTGCCTGAGTTGTTTCAGTCGACGCAGAAGATCCAAACAACAGTCCCTCTATACGCAAGTAAGCAGGTCTATGCACAAACCACATCGACATTTATCTGAAACACCCAAGAAGGTGACATCATTGGATAATTTCAGTCTGTCATAGAGCAAATTGACCCAGAACTCCAGAACGACTGACCCACTACACCGCTGGAAGCAGATATCTCTTCCGAAAGCCCACGACCCACTTCCGCAAATCCCACTACCCCCGACCACTCCCCCCCCCCCACCCCCCCCCTCCACCTCCCCCCCCGCCATCACCATCCCCTCTGCCCCCACCACCCCTGGATTCCCAGCCAGAGATTCCCCAACCAACTACATCCTCTCAACCAGAAGCAACCATACCGACTCCCTAGCCAGAAAAACCATCGACTTCAAACCCTCCAACCACTAAAACCCCCGCAACTGCTGCAGGTACCCAGAAAAAAGAAACAGACAAACAAAAGAAGAATAAGGAGCACCATCCTTCTAGACTTCGGATCGGCTTAAAGCATGCAAGCACGTTGACTAACACAGAAGTCAGCCAACTCCTCAAGACATTGGCCAAGGAAGCAAAGACAAGGACAGCATGGAAAACTAAAGAGATTTCGACCAAAAACACAGAACAGGTCAAGTTTCTTGGCAAATTTAGGGCTCTAACTCAGTCTGTGATACTAGGCCCTATTGAAGTTGACATAGATCGACCATTAGAAATAGCATATTAGCTCTTCGAGACCATGGTATCGACCATCTAGGCACGTCTCCAAGAGACTAAGGAAGAGCAAAAGGAAGAGACTGCCCGACTACTACTAGCACAGCACACTGCCTTCTTAGAAGCATACAAAGTGCTGCAGGACCACATGGAGGAATCTGTTGTGATCGAGGAAGTCTTAAGAGACTGGCCTACTCACTATGGGAAAGCCTATCAACAGACCCGGCAGACTCGTCAAGGCATTCAGGATTTGGAGGGCAGGAAGATGATAGAGGTAGCACTTACGCAGACGATAGAAGAACAAATTGTGCTGGAGACAACCAAGCTGCAAAAGTTGGAATGCAAAGCACACCAGTGGGTACAACAAGCCCTTCCAAACTTAGAGAAAGTCGACATCATCTGCCCGCAGATGAAAAGACTCATTGACACAGCTGACGAACAGGACCAGATCCTGGGCCCCAACATGGAGAAGATCGCAAAAGTCCCACTCCCCGAAAATATGTCGGTCCTGTCAAGATTAACTACACTAACGATCGACATCCAGAAAGATTTGCAGAGTTGGACAGATTTTCAGCATCACCTTGCCATCACTGCTCCGGCCATTGTCAAGATCTGCGTCCAGAAAATGCCAACCATTCGTCTGCACAGCCCTCCACAATAGCATTTTTGACAGGATACTGACAGAGACATAATTTTTGTACCTCCCTATTTCTTCGAGATGAATAAACGTTTTGTTCGTGGGGAAGATGTAGAAGGAGCAAGTCGACACAAGTCGACTTGAACGAAGACCGACTTAGTCAATCAGCTGACTAAGTCAATGGGCAGACTTAGTTGATCAGCCAACTAAGTCTGTCAGCCGACTAAACTAGATGATTAAGTCGGCTAACTAAAAGTCATGTCGGTTCACCAAACCGACAGGTAGTTATTTTGTAACTGTCTGTAAATTGTATATATTAGGCTGTTGAGCCAAACGAGAACTCAGTTCATTTCTCTGCCTTGTATGAACTCATTACATTAATATAATCTATTGTCCTATATGTTCCTGTCTCCTGTCTCTGATTTATAGATATATATGTTTTAGTATGTATTATTGGTAACCTTATGTGATCTGTGAGATTACAACAGGTTGTCAATTATCACTTATTGATTGACAAACTATTGAATCCTTTCCATGTTCGACTTCAATCTACATTTATTCACATGGCTTGGATTGTACTGGTTCTTTGGGATAGTTTATGAAGACCTTAGTTCCTCCCCTATGGACTAAGTTGAACAAGATTATTTTCCATTTATGTACACGGCTTCCAGAACTTTGAAGACTCATCATTATTGTACCCGCGGTCTAGTACCCGTATCATATGATGTACTCAATGTGGTCTAGTACCCGTATCATATGATGTACTCAAATATTGTAAAGGAGCTAGTGTTCCAGTATATTGAACATAGCATCCTCAGATATGATTTTTCATATGACATTATCATGTATTTGTTTCAGGTACTACGTGGTCTAGTACCCGTATCATATGATGTACTCAAATATTGTAAAGGAGCTAGTGTTCCAGTATATTGAACATAGCATCCTTAGATATGATTTTTTATATGACATTATCATGTATTTGTTTCAGGTACTACCTCTGCTCCACTGGATTTCTGAGTTCTCCAAAGATAAAGATTGTAATGTATTTCAGCCATCACTTCCCTCTGACCTCACACATTAGGGGGCATCTGTTATCTACCTAAATGGCACTTCTCCATTCGAGTGCCGACATTCCCTATGTTGGCACACAAAAGGACATTTATGGATTGAAGGTTGCCTAAAACACTATAGATGGGCATATTATGAACTACATTTATCATCCATCCAGTCAGTTATTTTTACCTTTGAATATGTCAAGTGATGTACACGCATTTTCCTATACGCAACTCGCACACATACGCGCCTTTTATTAAAGCATGTCGCGTGTTGTACGCGAGTATCTGTAATTGCATCTCATGTATAGATCTGTACGTGGGCTGCCCTTAGAGAAACTCGCGTGTCATATGCGGGTTTCCAGTACTAATACCCGTGTACCCCTTCCTTTGACATTAAAAATAATAAATCTCGATTATTTGAGATTTGTTAATCCCTTAACCATAACCATCTTAACTGTCTCAACCTCCTCAACCCTCGAAACTGCCTTATTTCACTAAGTATAAATAAAGGCCTTGTGGAGGGTATTAATCAATCATACTTGGAGAGAAAAGTTATGCTGGTGGTGTCTATTCAGAAGTCTTTGGAGTAGTGGAATTCAGAATCCTTTGGTTATAGAGGAGTCCTTGTCTCAAGTGTTGGGTTGTAATCTGAACTCATTCACTATTGTTAATAAAGAGAATCCTTCTTCCATATGTGTTTTGAATGTATTTCATGTATTATGGTTTGATAAATATTTATGATTAAGCACTATGTATATGATTTATCTAACCTGTTTTATATACATGTATCATCTTGCACTTGGAGGATTTTCTCTTGACAGGTGAAGGAGAATCATCCCTGAAGGCTTTGGAGGAGAAGCAGAGTGGAAGATGACAAAGCTAGGATCAACCGTCGTGTATCAGGTGAGTCTACTCTATCCTCTTATTTCCTTTTCTGTACTTTAGAGTCGATTCCTTGCAAGTTTTATGAGTATGTTGGTAACCCCAGACCTTCGGTTATAAGGTGTTTATTCCTGTACAACAGTCCTCCACTCTTTTCTTGCTTGATTGCAACTTTGACACCTATGATTTTTCCTATAACAGATCGGTGTAAATGACATCTCCTATTTCTCTATGTAAATGGATTATATTAGTGGTATGAATATTCTTCAAACTCATCTTTAACTTAGCCACTTTATTCCCTGTAGTTACTGCAAAATTTAATGTGTCTTGAGTCTGATCCCTTGTTGGTTTATTGGTCAATACTGAGAGGGGGGTGTGAAT
Source organism: Pseudotsuga menziesii (assembly GCA_001517045.1). NCBI lineage: Eukaryota > Viridiplantae > Streptophyta > Pinopsida > Pinales > Pinaceae > Pseudotsuga > Pseudotsuga menziesii. The sequence continues at coordinate 800,454 of LPNX010605490.1, forward strand.
CAGTATTGTTATCTTTTTACTAATTTAACCACTTTTTAAACTTCAATCAAAACATATAACAACAAGAATACATAGAACACAATTTTAACATGGAATCCCAATAGAGTAAACCACCAATACATCCTATTACTGCAAAATTGTTATTTACAAATAATTTTTCCTATTGCTACAGAAAAGGATGCTATTACACCATGTATTACCAATACCAATTGGAAGGAGGCTACAACCCCTTGGGTTATCAGCTACGACTGAAAGGATGCTACAACATGCTATTTACCAATATCAATTGGAAGGAGGCTGTGACCCCATGGTTTATCAATTGCTACTGAAAGGATGATAGGACACCCTACTTTTCAGCTACAATTGACAGGATGCTCCTACACCCTATTTACCAGCTTCTATTGGAAGGAAGTAACAACCCCTTGCAAGCTTTATTCCTTCCCTACCTCCACCTTGCCACCCTAATATGTTTTCTAAAATATGTTAGATTTATTTTTCCCTCCATTCTTTGTCACACCTAGTGGTCTCTTCTTATGCTATGGCTACCTCGATCTAGATGACACATACACCTTCTCTCACTCATACTTCTGCATATAAGTATCTTCATGTTTCCTACAGATGCATCTCTTTATTCTAGAAACATACCCTTTCACAATCATGCCCTTTCAAATCTCATTGTCACACCTTTTCAACAATCTATAACCAATGATTTTTAATTAAATAATTAACTAAAAACTTCTTGATCACTTTTGATATGTGAGTTCCCTTCTTATCTGATCGTAGGATTCATCAAACCAATGCCTGTGGACTTCCTCTCCTCCATCAGCGGGAATACTCTATCTTCAGACCTTTGGGCTTCTCTTTTCCTCACACCTGTGGGATTCTTTTCTTCCTCTATGAGCTCTCGGTGAGCTATCTTCATCACAGGCTCATATGTACACATTTTTGTCACAAAACATGGTATTCACCTTCCATCTACGAGTTTCATGTTGGACGTTCTTACTTACCATTTATGGACACACCTCACACTACAAAATTTGAGGCCAAAATTTGATGGCTACCATGTCTGAAATTTGACACTAACCTATCAGGTATTTGACACCCTCAATTTTTTTTGTCGTCGATGGCATAACATTGGATAGTTGACATCCAAGACAAGGCCATCGGATTTCCTACAGCACGATCATCGAATTTCCTACAGCCTGGACGTTGGATTTCCTATGGCCCGGACATCAGATTTCCTACGGAAAGGCCATCAGATTTCGTATAGCAAGGCCATCGGATTTCCTACGACAATGCCGTCAGATTTCCTAGGACAAACTACCATTGGAGCCACAGTAATTTCTTTGGATTGGACTAAATTGAACGTCGGATAACCGACAGGATACTGTATATTAATAATAATAAAAAATTGTGTTCAGTGGCAAGTTTACTTTGAGATATGGTATAGATATCATTGTCTTTTGAGATATTTTGGTGGATGTGTTTAAGTTTTAATACATCATCAAGACCAAAGATATGTAGGTCTCTTCATTTGAAAGAGGATTCAACATAGATGGAATCCAGGCAGCTATATGTAAATAATTTGATACTTATAGGTAGCTATGATAAGCACATTGCATGATGTAAGAAGAAGTTGGAAAGTGGATATGACATGAAAGGCATTGGCCTTGTGCAGTATATTTTTGGGTCTATAGGTTTTTCATCTATAGATTTGGCACGAAGTGGAGATTCTAAAGAGAATTCACATGCTAGACAACAATCCTTGGCCACTCCTATGGTTCCAAATCTAATGTTGCTAATTTAAAAGCATCTAATAGTACTCTATTAAGAAGCATCTAATAGTGTTTTTTTTCCGTGCATAATTATACAAGCCAAGAAAGAATAAAAATAGGAAAACCAAATACAATCTGATTCCATAGCTACAAATCTGCTTCCAAATTTTGGAAACACAGTGTAAGGTTTTAATTTCTCAACGTTTCAGGCTCAGTAGCTCAGCCCATCATCAGGTTCCAGATTTGGTTCCATGACTACAAATCTGGCTAACAGAATTTTTCTATAAAATTATGAGATAGCCATCAAGACTTAAAAATCCAAGACAAAGACAAAAGGACAAGATGTAATACCTAAATCATCGATTGAGGCAACAAACTCAAGTGCACCAAAAACAATTGTTACAATAAGGGTAATGTGGAAAACCTGGGGCAGATTTCATGACAGATGAATTTTTATTTGCAATGTGAAAACCTATGTCAATTTACCTTCCACAGGATGGCTGACAAGTGATGCAAATACAGTAGGGAGACCCACCATACTTAAGAAGGAAAAAGTCACTCATTTTATGTTATTTTGTATGGCTTAGTACTTCACCATATTCAAGTCTTAATAGATTAGCTCTGTTTTTCCTCTTCAATAGTAAGGAACAATAAGGAAGCTTATCCCCACCTTGGAATCAATCCCAACAATAGTTTTTTTTATATTTATCTGCCCTGTACAAAGACACCAAAAAAAAGGAAGCTTATCTCCACCTCAGAATCAATCCCATCAATGGTTTTTAATATTTTTCTACCCTACACAAAGAATCCTCTATTACCAGGGGTTAAGAATGCATGATATATTCCCCATACTTGGAGCATGGGAGAATCCTTTTCTATGGCTTAGCAGATTCACCATATTCAAGAGTCTCAATGGATTAGCTGTGTGTTCTCTGTAGAGAAAGGGAAAAAAGGAAGCTTACCTCTGCCTTGGAATCAATCTTCCCTCAATGTTTTCCATATTTCTGACCTACACAGAGATGCCTCTATTATTGGGGTTCAATAGTGTATGATGTATCCCCAATTCTTAGAGGATGGATGGAGAAGAAATACCATGAAAAATTATACCAGTATATGGTATATACGCATGTCTATGTACTAGTATATACCTCTATACTCATGATGTATCCTTTGTATACCAGTATACAGGCTCGTAACTCCCCAAATTACTTTTCATTACTGACTTTATTAAAATCCCATTGCCTCACTGTCAATTTGAGTTCTATAACCCTTAATTTTGCAGTTAATTATGTCTTTACTACTTACATTATTGTTTGTACAGTCACCCAGTAAATGGGGAAAAACAAGGATATAGCATAGGTGAAGGTTGCAAAAGGCAAGCTTATAAACAAAAGGAGTGGTAACTCAAAAGGAAATATGGAATAGTTATAACTGAATTTAATTTAGATATAGAGAATGGTGAAGTGAAAAAAATATTTCAAGCTAAGAGTCATATTTATATTCGAAGCTATCAAAACCAACCAATTCAAACCAGTTTGGGTGTTTTCCAGTCATAGCTGGTTGTTTTAAATGTTTTAAAACTTAGACTCTAACTCCAACTCAGCTATAACTCAGCTCTAATTCAAATAGGGCCCATAATGAAGCTCTAGGCTTAGAGGTTTCTTTAACTGCCGAAAAAAGCCACCCAGCTATGAGAGCAAATCACCAAACAGCAGTAGGTAGTTCTCAAGCAATTTACTAAATATGGAATTAGGAATGATGTAGTCATTACAAACAAGGCAAAACTTCAGTGTCACCAACAACTTGAAAGTCTTTTTATCTAGCTGGAAACCACTATTGTGATTCTACTCATGATGTCTTCACAAGCGCATGTGATACATGTTAAATTTTTTATCTAATAACATAAAGGGGAAAAGAAAAGAACCGTAAAGGTTCAAACACAATTATAAAGAGATTCAAAGTTCATTTTACTGCCCATTATTGAGAAATATTACATTTTTGAAAGAAGTTGTAATCACACAAAATATCTAGTGGGGATTTCAAAATTGTACTCATCTAAAGGAAGAACTGTCAAAACCCCAAATTTTCACAAATTTTCACAAAAATTAAAAATTTTGAGATAACATAAAATGTTTACAGTTGTAGTTAGATAACCACTAGCAACTTAAATAAATAGAAATGAAACAAATAATAAAAGTGTTCGTTAACTTTAACAAATATAAATTAATGTTGTTTTAAAATTGATATGTGATGTGAGTAATATTCAGTCAATTATTTAACTATACTGATGGTTTGAATGTCAAGTAGGTGAGGAGTAATTTTCTAGCTGGGGCTTACTTACCGATTGCTAACGTATCTAGATTTTCTGAATCTTTACAGGCTTGACAGATAATTTCTGACCCAGTAAAATTTTATTAAGGCGATACAACAGATACAGTTTCTCTTAGCATAGAATATACTGTTAGAGTAAAAGTTCTATTTAGAAGACTCAAGAATCTGCGAGGTAAAGCAATGTCACCTTTATTTGTAAAGCCATACTATTTTGCTTCATCCTTGTTTCATAGAGGTTATTAATGTTTCCCTACTATTTGTCTTATTATCAGTAAGATCTTTATGATAGATAAAAACTTTCCTTTTAACTTTAGTCTAATTGATTTCCAGTTTAGAAGAGCTTAAGATAATATTTTATAACTCTTTCTTAGATAAAGAGTTTATTGCTGTCACCATCATAATAAATTAAGCAATGCTTATCATTATATAAATGGGCCTAAGTCCTTCGAAACATAAGCCTATAGTATTCTTCTTAAATCTGTCTCAATTAGGATTCAACTTGGTTAATTATCAGCTTAACATCACTTGTAGTTTATGAGATATTCTCAACATGTAAATTGTCAAGATCGTGGTTGGAAATCCCATTATCATCATGAACGACATTATGTGACAATTTCACATTACCCTAATATTTGTTTAATAAGTGAATAAGATGCAGTACAATCCTAAAGAGTCTACTATTCTAACTCCAAATTTTAACTTCATATTGTTTAGGTTTATCTTAGAACTAGACAATTATTATGGTGTTCCATAACCATATACTTATAGATTTATATCCTACATCTGGTATTGTGGATTTCTTTTTTGAGTGAAGAAACTATTTTTATGTATAAATGTTATTATAACCTTATAAACCATGCTAGTTTAATTTTACTCTTATGACTTAACCATTCATAGCTCATGAATATTATACCAAGTTATTAAAAGCAGTTTCAAACATGTTCAGGCTTATACTAACCTCTTACCTTTTTTCCTTATAAGTTTGTTTAAGAAAAGTTATAAAAATCCTTACATTATTGGCATTGAATTCATAAACAAAGCCTTTGAGTACAAGGGCATCGAATACATATGCAACTTGGTTCTTCACCCAAGCTATTTACAAGGTTTAAACATTATATATAAATTTTGTTATATCACTTGTTCAAAGTTGAGGCTTGATTTGTTTGGCAGTGATATGGTATTGACTTTATAATAAGATATCATTACATGCATAAAATAATTGATTATCAATTATTGGATTCGACAAAATGCAGTGGTGACTATATAGAAGAACCCACTGTGAAGTGGAAATATTTAGGTGCACGTGGAGCTCTCCTTGCCATGCAAATCGTGATTTAAAAACCTTCCTTTCAACCCTAAACTTCATTTCTTCTGCAAGGGTTCCGGTCTCTGCAATGTTGGGGTTCACTGCGGCCATTGAGGGCTCGCAGTTACTTGCCTCCAGCTCCACTGTTTTCCCCTTTTCTTTGATGAGCCACTGTTTAGAGTGAGGGTTATATGCCGTAGCTCATGAATGAATAGTTTTCTGCAAAACTTTGTTGTGCATGAGGGTTATTTTTATACAGTTGCTAGATATAGAGTTGTAGTCATGGTTTTTGCCACTACCTTGGCTTAATCTTGCTCTAGTTGATGATGAAGATGAAACTCACACTTAGGTGTCCCTTCTTAGGTGAACACAAAGGTTGTTGAGCTCATGGAGTCGGTCTTCCTTCTTCTTGACCTCGTTCTCCAACTTACAGGTATGCGTTGCTTTTAAGAAATTGAACACTATACATAAATTCGATTCGATTCTATTTACATGTTTTTAATTATATTTTGTTTTTCAGTTGTGCAGATGACAGTTTGCATCATCTTGGGAAGGAACCTCTTCACAAAAGGAATAGTGTTCATTTCCTGGGTAAGCCCCAGTTACAAAATGGCTCCTCCTGCTTGTTCAGACCATAAGGGAAAGTTGCAGTTGGAAGAAGTTATTGCTTGGTGTTTTTAGTTCTTGGGTTATTGTTCTTCAGTTTATTAGTTTTGTTTTTGTTTAAACCCTCACATACAGTAGGGTAATCTCTGGCTTAAGCTGTAACCTGTAAAAATGCTTACTCCTCATGTTTTTACCAAGGTTGATACTTGGTCTGATGTCTTTTACTTTTGAAACCCCATACTACATTATGGGTGCACCGGCTTTGAATTGGTTTGTACATTTTGTTTTAAGTTAAATTCTTCTCGGCCTGTGAAGTAATAAACAGTTTTCTTTTTAAAGAAAAGCATAAGTGTTTTTCCTTGAGCTTGGACTCAGTTTATCTTTAAGCAGTTATTATGACTCTGTAAACTTAGGGTTTATACCCTATTCGACTCTGTAATAATAATAATTTTATCGTGTTTATATTTGTTTGCATGAAATATTAATAGTGGTTTGATGACTATCACTCAATCATAATATAATATTTTTTTACTTACAGGCTCAATAATTTCGAGCTAGGGTTTCCTTTATGAAACCTTGGTTTTTAAATAATTCCTTTTTAATCTATTCAAATAAGTTTTTTTTTTACTTGTAAAACATATAATGCTTAAGTTATTATCATTAGTTTTATGTAATGAAATTCCTTGAATTGCTTCTGTATATAAATATATTGTCATAAAGAATGTAACCGGTCTTCATTAGTTCAACTTTGTTTAATAATAATGCATCAAATACTATATTTATAACTCACTGATTTCCTGTTATTAAAATTAATAAAATAATAAAGGGTTTCGACCCTGTGGTTACTCTTCATGTATAACCTATTAGTAAATTCAAAAACAACTCTTATATAAATAATCATTTCATTTATGAATTTGCTACTATCCTATTCTTATTGTTTAATCTACTGAAGTTAACAGGTTGAAATCGTTCAGAAATCGACTTTTGTAAATTGTTTTAGTTTACCCATTACATTTAAATAATTCTAGTAATACTCTATTTGCTTATTTGTAAAAGTTTAAACTTAGTTTGATTAACATTATTAGTAAAATAATCATACTTAATTCTTTGCTTAACATAAAAAGATAGGCATTATATCTGAGTTGTTTCTATCTTCTCTGTTTCAGGATAGTAGTGTAGTTTACAAAAGAACGTACTGTACAAAATAAATAACTTACCTACTTGAACAACTCGTGAATATAATACATTGCTATTAGTAAAAATATTATGGCTATTTATTTTTCTAGCATTCTTAATACATAGTCTGTTTTAAACAGTAAACCTAACTAGGAAAATTAATATTCTTTTCTGAAAGCAACTATCTACAGAAAGAAAGATTCCAACATTTTGAAATACATAATAACTTTATTCAAATCAGATTTATATCATATCTTTCATCTATTTAAATTATACTATGTGCTAGAGTACAGTCTGGTCCATTCCAGATGGGGAAAAACATAGGTTAGGATTATTTCATCAAATATAGATTCAATATTCAATAACTAAAATATTACAAGCTTTAATAGTTCATTACAAAACATGTAATCATTCATTATCCATTCATTCTCAGATATAAACTTTTAACACAGTAACTAAAAGAATGTAGAACCTATTTTAAGCTGGACAACAGCGGCATTGGGAGGCCATTCCTCCCTACCAACTCCTAGAGAGCACTCAAACAACGACTGCTCAGGACCCTCGAGCCTGTTTTTGGTCTCCTTGGCTGAGAACTAGTGGAGCATACAACAAGATACCCTCCTCATATATAAATAGATTTGAGAGGTTAGGGTTACGTGCAATCCCTTCGGTCAAAAGAGACTTGATGATTTACAAGATACTTGTAACACTTGGAGAAGTGGCCATTTTTCTAAGTCAAATCACTTTTAACTTGCTTCAAAAATATATTTTTTCCCTATAGGAAACAATTAATATTATTTTGCTAAAAAATTTACAATTCCAGAGAAAGAAATGGATTTGAAAAAATCTTGTGAAGATAAACTTTGGAGTTCCATGTCATCATTTGATTTGGGATATGTTCCCTCCATGGCGCTTGTGATGGCTAATCATCAATTGGATGGTACAAACTATGGAGCTGAAAGGCCACAACACTACTATCAATGGATTCCAAGGAGGTTCAAGTCACAGCACTTGCATAGGTACATCCATCTATGCCTCATAGGGAAAGTTGTTCTTACGAGTGTACCCCCAATCATTTATAAAAATTGGTATCAAACTAGGTTCAAAATGGGAAAAATGCCTCTTGGCATGAAAGTTGTTCTATCTAATCTACCTTTCACAAATTATCTAAAACTAAAATTTCCTAAGTTCATTATAAATAAATTACAAGTATAATTAACGCATTGCCTTTTGTTTGGTGAAAATCGAGCTAAAATTGAGTGAGATTTGGCCTCCAGAAGGTAAACAATAAAGGTTTTTCTAAGGGAGATGAAATCAAAATCTAAGGTCATTATTTAAAATTTATGGGTGAAAACCTAAAGGAACTATATAGTACTAATATTCACTTCTCCATATCAAATGGGTCTCTTTCAAAGTAAAAAAACCTATTCTTTGTGATGTAAAGGCCTATTCTTTGTACTTTATATTACTTACAAGGATAAGCCTTTTGCAACAACAAAAAGGTATTTATTGGTTTCAGTACTCATCCCCACTAAGCATATAGGTCACATACATTTCCAAAATAAAATATTCATCTCTATGAGAAGAACAAAAAACCCTCTGCTTATCTCTATAGTTTTTTTTTGAAACTGGTTATCTAGGAAGAGTTTAAACTTGATCTTCTAGGAAACCATTTCTTCATCAAGATGGGCTTGGGACACCAATAAATAAACTATAGGTAAGTAAGTACCCTTTTGTATTGTTATAGTTATTTTAACAATTTTTATCTTTCTTTAGTCTAGTCTTCTTTTGAGCCATTTTCTCGTCCATCTTCTGTAGTATATTGTGTCCCAATATTGCCTAGTATTCTAAGTGATCCCAACTTAATGGGGTTATTACAAATTACAAGCAAAGGAAGTCTAGAAATATTTTCCCTGTGACAAAGATTGCTTCTAATTGGTAAATGGATTAGAAATATTTGTCCTATGACAATCACCAGCAAAGGAATTCTAGAAATTCTTTAGGAGTTGTATCAACCATAGATTGCCACTTGTTGCAGGATTCGATGACTATTTGTTGGAAAAAAATTCCTAAGTGTCTGCTACTCATATTTTCCATAATGACTGGAAATGTTTAGATAACAGTTTTCTTCCAGTTAGTTCTTATCATACTTGGCCTAATAGTTGTTTAACTGGCCCTGATAAACTCATAATGCTGACATGTTACATATGTTTGATTAGTATTTTGTATAGTTATCAACATTTTTCATTTCTAGAATGATCCAGGGCTTCTCACTAATAGAATGCAAATTACTAATTGGCTCATTCTTTCATCTATTGATGATGTAGGTCATATGATCAATCAATATCTTTTATAATTGATAAGGCAGATCAAACTTATATCTTATCTTAACAATATAAAAAACTGATTTTACCAATACCATGAATAGCACTGGAAACAACATAACTATTGTAGGAAAACATAATTGCAAGTGTCAAAACACTCTCATTGTAATGAATGGTTTCAAACTTCCATCCATTTCAAGTGCTCAAGATAAGCTGGTTGAGTACTTCTTTAGGTGCAATATTGTAGAGGAAATTCCATTTATCAAGTAATCATATCCTTAAAACCTCTGTAGGTGTGTATATTTTCTTTACAGGCACTGATGTATATTAATAATTTAAAGATATTGGTGCTTTATATATTATAAATCACACCATTTATTTCAAATGAAAAAATGCTTTGCCCTTATAACAGACTGTAATTTTATAGAGGGGCAGCCATTTGATGTCATTTTATTATCCTATCTCAAACCTACAACACTACCCTATTCCCTTCACAATATGACTCCCTAACGTGGAACCTAGAACCCCCTCAACATTATACCCTAAGGGAATATACACAGTCCAGGAGGATTGTTTATCTTGCAAACATTTCCAGCCCTATATAGTTGGGCTCTATCACTTATTCATTTAATCATACCCATCTAAAGAAGCTCTTGCACTTAGCTTAATGATCAATAGTTTTTCAAGAGATGGAATCTACCTTTTGAGCATGATTGAGTGACATTTTCTATTTGGCTGGAAAATACATGGACAGACATAGAGATTTTACATTTGCTGGAACGTACCTTGACTTTGACAGTCCATTTGTTGTGATAATATTGAGCGTCAAAGCAATTGGTTGATACTTGTCCATAAATCCTAAAGTGTCTTGTCCTTTTGCAAGCTGAAATTTGTTTTGGGACAGCCATTTAGGCCATTGAGTTTACTGGAAACTTCATATTCTTACTGTGTACTTGTGAAGCTGGAAATCATATTTTTCTCTTGCAAAGTCAAGTACAGGTTACAATTTTCAATCTTGAAACACAAATTTCCTGCCTCACCAAATGATAAGAAAGTTGGAAATGTAAATGCCAATGGCCAACAAATGATGGAGCAGGTGTGTTACTTCCAGCCTAATTAAACTATATGATGACAGATCCAAATTGAAATTTTAGTCAACCAATGATATCAACAACCCAAACAAGTGTATCTAACCAAATTTTTAAAGGGAAATCTAAATCTTCTTTGTGTAATTTCCAAGGTTGTGAATGTTATCATGCTACTGTCAAAATCATAAGTATTTTTATTCAAGCACAATGTAACATATCATTGCTCAATCAAATGTTTCAAATCAAAGACAAGTGGCAAGGGAAGGAGTGTGAAATCACCACGGTGTATTCCTTCAAATCAAAACAAGTTTTGGTCTTAATTGTATGCCATTGTCAAGTTAATCATGAGTATGGCTGAACGTTGCTTCTGAATAGACAGTCCTGAGTTTTGTTCCTAGGTTGCCAATTCTAGAGTGAAATTCCGAATAAAGATGCAAATAATAATCAATAACTCCAAATGGAAATTTGTGAAGCTAAGTGGACTGTCAAGCAATTTAATTTTCTGTCAGTTAAGATGTTCTTATGACAGTCCTTAGTGCTTCTGTTGGTGATTTTCTAAGGGGAAAATGGGATGGTTGTAGAGGGAAATATTAGAGGATAAGTTAGGGTGGTTTTTGGACTATTAAATGGTAGGTTGTGAAAATGATAGGGCTGCAAGAAGAGTGTTATGACAGTAAATATCAAGACTGTCATGTAGGTGGCCAAAGCATCCAAATTATGGCCAAATGGCCTTGCGTTGGGATTCAATGATGCTAGGATGATGGGAGGGAAGCATACTGTTGGAATATTCAACACTACTACAACAAGGGACCGAGTCACTGACACAAAGCAAATGTTGAGCTCATGCAAGAAAGATTTACAAAAGAACAAACAAAAGATTGAGACTTCTAATGAGACTACACAGCAACACTCACAAAAAGATGAAACTAGGAGATGGATGGGATGGAGTCTGGAGTCTGGACCAAGAAAAATTGAGCACACTCGCTATTCAAAGAATTTTGCAGACAAGTCTTCCTTTAGCTACCATGATTTTTTCACGTTCTTAAAAATTCAGCTACAACCATATTTTAAATCAATTTGGCAAAGGCTGTTCAAATGAACCCCAAGAAAAAGAAGGAAACAAAAGAAGAATTAGAGAATCTACAAGTTACATAAGTTATTATTCAAGTAGACAAAAGAAAATGGATGTCACCCATTGTAGTGGTAAAGTAGAAAAATGAAAATTTGCATATCTACATGGGTTTCCAAATGTCAAATAGAGTGACAGACAACACCTTTTGCAAAAGAAATACTTCAGGGAGTTGCCACTCCAAATTTCTTAAGTTTCATTCTTTTTTAGATAGTTGTTCCAGCTACATTCAAGTTTCCTTCAAATCATAGGATCAAGTTCTGACAACATCAAACACTAAATGCGTAGCAATCAGCATTAACAACAGCAACAATTGTTTAACCTATGGTGGCATGGAATTTCAAGCTACATATTGGCAAATGAAGAAAACATTGAAAAATCATAACAAACTGCAAACATGGAAGATAACAAGATGTTGACAAAATAAATTGATAATCCCCTCAGTAGCCTATTATCTACAACCCTTAAAGAACCACCTCAGCTCAATCCTGTGGGGAACATGTTGTTGTGTTATCTTGTGATATCCCGTAGTTACTTGAGCTGTGGTGGTCTGTCCTAGGAAGGAAAATGATCAAATGAAAGTCCTAGGTGATTTTGGCATAATAGAAACACCTCAAACATGAACTCTAAGCAAAAGGTTTCTGGCTTGCAAGGGTCTTGTTCGAAAGGGTATTTATGTTTTTAACTTCCAAAAACTTAAAGGTTGGCCTCATTTAAAGCAGATAACTCAAATCATATACTGCAATTTCAAAACTTGAATGGTGAACTTTGTGTTTACATGTTTTAAGTAGCACATTTTTTTAAAAATATGGGTTGGCCCTGGCCAACTGTAACTGAAATCCAATGAATTAAACTACCACATAATCATGCTTTCATTAGTCATGTGTTCTTTGCAAACATCCTAGGTATCTGACCTTGTGCCAATTACAGTTTCCAAGTCCTCACAACTTCCAACTCTGTTGTAATCATGTATACCATTATAAAGTTGAATCGTACAGGGGATTTATCAAGTCAAGGTGAAATGACAATGCAATCCAATTGAATAGATTAACAGGCTCATGCAAAGAAACATATTTTTGATAGATCAAAATTTTAAAAATTCTCGAGAAAGCTTGTCCAATGGTAAAATCAGGTTAGATTTCATTGCAAGAGTTGGCATGCTAAATTCATGTTAGACAAAAAATAAAGAACAATCATGAAGCTTACTAAGATAAATTTGGCATATTTGTTGCATGTGGCTTATAATACAGAAAGAGGAAATGAATAAATGCTTTGAAAGCATATTTCACCTTATCAGCCACAATAGAGCATTTGTGCAACTAGAAGATCCCTTGGTTGTTTTCTCTTCAATGTCCTTACACACAATATCATATAACAAACTATTTGCTGAAGGATCCAATTCGTACTTAGCATCCAATCTCTGCAAAAAGAATTTGGAAAAATATTTATCTGGCATGCTAGAAATGGGAACAATTTTTGTTTAAAATATGCACTGTTTAAACTTTAGGTCAAAAAATAACCACATAATTGAACTAGTATTAAGTAATTACATGTAAGGATAAGTAAAAACCAAATAAAAAAACTCAAACAACAAGATGTGACTAAAAAACACAAAATCAGAAACATGAATATTTGTTAAATGCTTTCAAATTATAAGAAAAATAAACACTATGCCTTAAAATATATCTTTTAGAAACTATGGTCATGAAAATGAAGACCTGAGTTAAACTACATTTTTAAAATATCGCATCTTAGTGCCCCTTCATAGAACCTGAGAAAGGTTACATTTTGAATGCCAGGGGTATCTGATATATGTAATTTTGTTTTGCAAGAAATGAAATTATGAGTTTTCCCATCAAAATAAAAAGATATCCTTAAGAAACCCATTCCTAGCTAGTCAGAATTAGAAGATTTTGAGAAAAAGCCAAAAAATAACCCCATTGATTACAAAATATTTATATTTATCATAAGGATTCAAAAGTGACAAAGTTGAAAACAATAAGTGTTTGAATGTAAAGAGATCCTTTCATTAACGATTCAATATTGAAATTGTTATTGGCATAGGTTCTTGGAGATTAACGATTCAATGAGATTATTGAGTGTGTCTCTTAAATCCATTAAACTCTCAGTTTTTGCAGAGCAGGTCCCATGTCCGCCATTCTGAGAGCATCCCACTTGAAAGCCATCCATAACAGGTCTAAAAGGACTACCTTGATAAGTAAAAACCCACTAAAATATCTTGCAGACAAATGTACTAAAAAAGAACAGGGAAGCAGTTTGTAGGGTCTCAAGAAAAATACTACTATGCAGAAATTTAAGCAGATCTAAGCTATGTAAACTAGAATTGCCCAAAATAATCCAGAGCACTTATCTTTATGGAGTTTGAATCTCGTTTTTCATTGAGGGAAAACTTGGTTACCTTTACTCCGCTCGTACTAATAGCACGTCTTGCAAATTGGAAATGCACTTTCGTTGCAAGAAGCAAAAATCTCTCTATCCACTGTGAGACCAACGTCATCACTACAAATATGGTGATTTGTGCACTCAAATGATGTAGAATATTAGGCTGCAAATTACCCATGAAATCTTGTTAACTCTAATGCCATGAATTGGACAACACAATAGTATTGTTATATGTAGTGCTAGTGCTATGAGATACATCTCAAAACCCCCAACTAAAAAAACAAAATGCTGAAGCAGAGCTGGCTGAAAGTCAGTGCAAATGACATGAACTACTAAAATGGTTGATTGTAGACAGACCTGAATGATTGTTTCAAACCAACTCAGATGAGGAAGTTCATTGTAGAGGGACCTGAATGATTGTTTCAAACCAAACAATCCTCTACCTCTGCAAACCCTGACTGTTGCAAACCCTCCTTTGCGTAAACACACTTGACCTCTGGCAGCACCTCCAATGACCTCCTCTACATGACCTCTGACAAACCTCCTCTGCATGACCTCCGGCAAACCTCATCTGCATGACCTTCGGATGTGGAGGTATATTGTATCAGCTCCATCGTGAAATTATTAATTAGTTTCTTTGTTTCACAAAGAAATATTGTGTCCGGATGGTTGTGGT
>LPNX010605490.1:815646-847340 GCA_001517045.1 Pseudotsuga menziesii
CCTACGCCTGAGTGTCGAAAATCCTATGCCCTAGTGTTGGAATAACCCCAGTGTAGGAATAACCCTAATGTCGGAGATCCTACACCCTAGTGTTGAAAATCTGACACCCTAGTGTCAAAAATTTGATGATGCTAAAATAATTTAAAAGGCTCAGTACTTTTCATCATTACTATCCGACACATCCATACGATACGTCGGATGTCGTCAGACTCTATCATCGGATTTCGGGTTCAAATCCTATTGTGTCAGAATTCATTTCCATAGCTCATCTTAACATTTTTTTATGCTTCCACAATATCCTTCTCTAGAATCAATCCAGGTCGTTTGATCTAATTATGAATCTTTTCAGCTCGTCGATCTAGCACATAGATTTCCTCCTCAAAATCGTATTTCCGCACCATGGTTTCCTCATCAACGATTTCCCACCCTTGATCTTCGTCGGGTGTTTTCCTAATCGTTGATCTCTAGATTGAGGGATGCAAGATGTGGGATGTTGACTGTCCTCTTTTGAATTTATGCAAACTCCTTTTCATAAGCTTCTTTTTGCAGGCTCCTTTCCACAAGCTCCTTTCCACAAAGCTTCTTTCCGCAAGATTATTTCAACAATTTTCCTTCCGCACCATTGATTTGTTTTAGCGGAACTAACTTCAGCCATCCGATCTCTCCAGACTCCAAGATGCGGGATGCGAAATCACACTTTCCTATTTTGGACTTCCGCAATTTCCTTCTACGACTTTTTTTCCGCATTGCAGATTGCGGGATGTGGGATGTGGAATCACACTTTCCTATTTTGGACTTCTGCAATTTTCTTTTGCAACTTTGTTTCTGCATTTTCGTGGACCGTTGATTTCCTTGCGGATTTACCCCTGACTGTCCATCTTGATCTTTTGCAGAAATTTTTCTTTTCCTCCTAATTTATGCAGGATGCTTCCTAACCATCGGATCTTATGCGGGATGCTTCCTAACCGTCCATTCTATAAATAATGTGTATCTCAATTTTGTCTTTGTTGACTATACAAAAACTAATCCTCATTCATTGGATCTCATGTAGATAACTATGCCACCTCATCATCGTTCCATGTCATCACTCCCTTTGTCTATGCCACCTCATCATCGTGCCATTTTGTCTTTACTTTGACTTATGCTACGTTAACTCTACCATGGTATCTTTTTCTTATCCTTTGTACTTCATAAGCAACTTTTCCATCACTACCTTAGTCTTTCATCATCATTAGGACACCATCATATCCTATGTCAGCATATTTGTCATGACGCATCCTCAACTATTCCATGCCATGCCATCACTACTTTAGTCTTTCACTAAGTTTGTCCTACCATCATATCCACTAGTTATTCCTTTGTCATTCATGAACACCTTTGACATCAATGACAACTATAACCAAAACTGGTCAACAATATCCCCCTTTGGCATTGATGGAAACCTCTAAACATTCTCCCCCTTTGACAACAATGACAAAGGATAACCTCTTATGCCAATGCTGCACTTATTTTGATATAGGATTTCCTATCTCTCTTCTTTTTGACAAATCCTCTTGACATAATATCTCCCCTTTGAATGAACTTGGTTATTTAACCAATGTATTATCATTTATCTTAGCATTTCCTTTCTTGCAACAAGTTCTTGGATGATAGATTAACCGATAGATCCATGGACTCCCCCTATCATTATACTTCCTCTCCTTTGTCAACATTTTTGTAACACCCCAGTTTTGACCCCGTTGCATTAAATGTACATGATGTATATATCGTAATGAATCGTGGTGTGGAGCTAAAGGCAAAATCCCCACCATCGATTTAGTTGTGTTATGTTTCGACGAACGAAATCGTTGCTGATGGTCTATCGTGGTAGACGGCATATATTAAGTTTTTTCATCATGTAAATATGCATCTTTAATTAAATAACCCAACTAGCTATTTTTGCAGCAACTAAATTGAGAAGGGGCATGATTTTCCCAAGGATAAGGGGGGAAAATTGTTAAAACTTGAACCAATGGGGAAAAATCCTTGTGTCATGACCCTGGTTGAATTGCTCAACTTCCCTTATCTTATCCAACTACCACCATTAAAAGTCTTGCTGTTAGTTGGGGCAGTTATGGCTTGGGAGTGGAGTGTGGAGGACTATCAGCCCTTGCCCACACGCACACTCCACCAACAAGTTGACCCTCATGTTGGCAAGGAAAACCACCACCTCCATCACTGGAGGCGGAGTCTCCACTCTCTCCACTATGCCATTCTCTCCATTGTTGGTTCATCCTCATGCATAGGCAGGAATTGTTCATCCTCATGCAGGGACAGTAGTTTTGTTCATTCTCACGCACAGGATTCTTCCTGGTTTTGACTCATGCAATGGGCTGGGAACCGTGTTATATCACCCACAATTTCCCTGTGAAGGGAAATTCACGTTTTCTGCTGTGTGTATGTTTTTTCTTACCGATTTGTGGCCTGTGTATATGTTTTTCCACTGCCCAGATATGAACCTAGATTTCCTCTTCCATCTTCAGACTATGTACTTTTCCCTAGTGGCCTCATTGTTGAGAACAGGATCTTGTTTTCCCACTTTGGTTGGATGTGTATGAATTTACGTTTTGGGGCTACTATAGGTTGTTTTGGAGTTGTTTTGGCCATGATAGGGACAGAATGGCTCAAGAATTGTTTTCCCTATCCAAGCTGTGAATCACTTGTGTGACTGCATGTATGCAGTGGTTGGTCTTCGGACTATGTTGGAGTAGGGATGAGGGCTTGGTTTGCTTGATAAACCTCGTTTGTTGGGGAACCACACAGATAGAGCTAGAGGGCTGGCTTTCTTCTCCACAACCCTTGAATAGCACTGGAAGGGAAGTCAAGGCCTGAGGGACTGTGCAGTAGAGAAGGGACTGATTCGTTGTGTTGGGTGTGTGGGTGTCTTAGAATTCATGCTAGTTCTAGTGTAGGTGTCCCTATATATGTAATGAGATAACCATCTTAGAATTTATCCTTTCCTATCTCCTGGATGGCCTGATAAACCTGACCATGTTGGATTGGTTGTCTTGTTGATGGCCTAATAAACCCAACTGTGTTGTCTTGGCTGTGTTTTGTGTATCCTTGGCTATGTGTAAGCCTGCTTGTTCCTTATTCCTTGGGGAACCATGCCCAGCTTGGGGGTGGCAGTATTGCTGAGAGATTTAGGAGCATGCTAGCCTATGGTTGGGTGGAGCGTTGCAGCGACGTAGCTAGTTGTGGGGCGACTTCTTTATGAGATAAGTAATCTTGTATATTTTACTTCTACAATCATATTTACTGTTAATAAATTATGATGAACATGTTGAATGCTTGTATGAATGTATGCTTGCTTCTGCTGTATGATAAATAATCATGTATGCATGTTCTAGTTCAAAGCATTTTGTTTCAGCATTTCATGTACATACATGTTCATGGGGCGGTTGCTTGGATGGTTAATTCCATGGTAGCATCCTCTTCGCCAGTCGGAGGGTCAGGGATGTTACAATTTTTTTAATAGAATTATGTTGCAACTACAACGATTTCCCAAATTTCTAAAAATTTTGGACCCTTCTTTTAAATTTTGTCTTGCTTAGATTTATTGGGATTGCTAAACTTGGTTCTTTCTGTGTTACAATGTTCAATCTTTGAAGTCAAATTGAGGTAAATTGTTGAATGACTATCTTTATCTGTTGATGTTTTTTATTTGAACTTGAGGTTTTGTCTTATGGATGTTTTCCTATTTTCACCGTTGGATGTTTATTGGACTAAGGATCGGGGTCGTAGTCATCTACACAACCGTCGTTGCAAAAACTTACTTACAAGTAACTCGATCCAAAGAATTGTTTTCGTTGATGCATTTCTTCGTTTGATTCTAATATCGGTGTTTTTATTTCATCACAATCAGAGCATTATTCCGTTGTGTTGCCGTCGTCTCGGATGGCAGATTACAAACGCTCTGACGGAAGCTTTTATCTTTGTCGATTCCGCAGTTTTATTGGTTTTTATTATTTTAGTTTTCTCACTATTAGAGATGTGTTGACTGTTGATCAAGGGATTAGTCTTTGGTTGTTTCGATCGTTGATGTTTTTCATTGCCATGAATTTCGTAGTTTATTTGATTCCGCTGTTGCAGCTCTGGAGTGGACTAACCATATGACTTGATTGTTCTATTTTTTACCGATGTTTTGATTTTTGTCAATTGTTTTCTATGCTTTCGGAGTCCCTAGTCCTTTCACTCGCTGATGGTTTTTATGTTGATCACGAAAGCCGTTGTTTGTATGGTTTTCACCATTGTGACAACTTAATGAACTAATAGTCCTATGCTATAGTATGGTCATTGCCGAAGTGAATTATTTGCCCGATGCTTAGTGTTCTTTGCTTCTGATTGTTTGTGGGGTTTTTCCTGCCATTTTTTGGTGTGTTTTACACTATTCTATGGAATGGCAGAGATTTCCTGTGGGCTCGAGTCGATGTTAAAGTTGTCTGAGCTAAAGAATGCGGTCTAGGGGTTTCAGCACAAACTTACAAGATTTATTTTTCCTTGACATTCCTTATTTTCATTCATTAATACCGTTTATAGCTCATATTACATAATGCATGTATTGAGATAGGAAGATTGTTGCAAAGAATATATGTCTAAAAGGAAAAGTAGAAGAGAGGCAGCCATGAAAGAAGAAGCTAAAGCATAAAGAAGCAGAGATGTGGCTCGAGGAAAAGAAGAGAGCGAAAGGCTGAGATAAACAAGATCTCAAAAGGAACAATGGATTGCATAGCGTAATCATTAAGAGCAGAGGCCCAGGTTTGGGAAGTTCATCAGTTACCAAGCTAGTCCTATTTCATAAAAGTGCTTTTAAATATTAAATCTGAAATGTAATGTTTGTATGAATCATGAGCACTCACAAAATGACAAAACTGTAAGATTAAAACGGTTGGGGGAAGCCCAAAGGTCACTCTATGGGGTAACCCAAAGGTTTTGCTATTTTTGTATAAATATAGGAAAGTTATAGGGAATCAGGACTTTTTCCCAGTTAGACTTGTGAGAACATGTTGTAAGAGGAACTATTTTGTTTTGCAATAGAGAATTACAATTTTGCATGTTGGAGAAAGATTTGGTGGAATGTTCAAATGTTGTGCAATGGATGTTGTTGAAGGGGAACTATTTCGTTTTCAGCTTTTGTCCATTAACTGTGAGATCGTTCTAACTTGTTGAACCTATGTTCTTGTATGAATTCTCTCTAGTTTATCTTATGGAATTGCCACTATGAGTAATGAATGCTTTTCATAAACAATGAGCTCTCTTGTTGTCCATCTATCTATTCATGTTTATGTGTTTTGAATTAAAGAACAACTACATATGATTTTTGTTAATGCATGAACAGTAATACATTACTCATTAAATAATAATCTCGCTCCCTAGGGACAGTTTGGGTAGTTAGCTTTGATTTCTTGCTGTGTGTGATTTAGATGCGAGAGAGTTTAAGATGAGAGGTAAGAACCTACGCATCACATCGTGACCGCTCCTCGTATTCTCTATCAATCTGCATTTTAGATAGGCACTTGCATCTCATACTTAAAACTAAAACAAATATATACACGGTGGACCAAGCCGCAACCGGTAAAACCTTTTATTTTTGTTACTTGACTTATGGTAGCGATATCGTAAACCGGACGGATTCCCCATACCAAACAGTCATGGTTTAGTTGGGAATGTTGACTGGGGAGAATCATTTGCTGTTGTTGCCTATGATTTTCTAGGCCTCAACAGTTTTTGGCACTAGAAGGAGGGCTTCCAGTGAATGGCTGGCCAAGGAAACCCATTTCCTCAAAATTACTCTACCAATGATAGTTTTGGAAGCAGTTATTTTCCCAATCCAATCCCTGAAGAGAAGGATAGAGAACATTTGTATTCTATGGATAACGAAGTTGTTAATGATCTAAGAAGACACACTAGGGATTATGTGAAGAATATCAGAGGATTATCGATTATCCTTTATTTACCGAGAAGAGAGTATAAGAAAAAAGACTGTCCTGTATTGGAAGACTCAGTTTTGGTAGGATATTTGGAAGAATTGGTAGAAACATCCTTACAGGAAGTTGTTAGCCTTTGAATCAAGTAGGCCCACATACACCTTGTTGTTCACCTGTTCATACTCCTATTCATTCACCACCTCACTCTCCACCCAAACTCATGGTAGGTGTAAACGCTAATCAACCGCCCTACCCACCAAATCCACCACCTGCTTGGAAAGCCAGATCACCTTTGAACCTAACACCTCCTTTGCATGACTTACCTCAGGATTTTGAGAAGATGCTGCCCAAGTTTGACCCAAATGAGAAGATATTAGTAGATGATCACTTACAAAGTTTCTACTTGGAAATAGAAGGACTAAAGGCTGGAGAACACAAAGATGTAGTCTGCAGAGTTTTTCCACATACCCTTAAAGAAGCGGCAGCCTTATGGTATTTTGGTCTACCTGCAAACTCAATACTAGATTGGGATACTTTTGAAAGGATATTCAAAAGAAAATATGCAGCCCAAAAGACCCATGTAGCTCTCATGAAAGGACTGTGCGCTTTAAATAAAGAGAGAAAAGAAAAGGTGCATACTTTCACCCAAAGGTTTGCCGCTTACATAAATATTTTTTCTAAAACTGATAAGCCCTCAGATAAAGTTTTGATTGAGTATTATACTTCATCTCTAGGGCCTAATTTGGCCATGTTTTCCAATATGAAATCCAAACCTACACTATCAGAAACTTATGAAGAAGCCGAGAGAGTGGAAGCTGAGAGAGAGAGCATTGAAGATTATCCTGAGCAGTCGAGAGAAAAAAATGTTGGTAAGAAAACTTTATTATTTACTAAGCCTAAAGAAGAGCAATCTCATGATTTTGAAGGGGTGGTAAAGATGATGTAGAAGCTTCCAAATAGAATAATAGAGTTGGAGAAGGAAAAGGAAACTCGGAAATCATATAAGCCTTACTACAAGAGAAGAGAGGAAAACAATCAGTCTAAACCTCCTCCACATAGTCCTGCATCAATGAACTTAATAGAGGTGGGCATGGAAAAATTTTGAACATTTCATCAATAGCCTCATTCTGAAAAAAATTGGCCCTAATGGATCAATTCAATGACATTGGTGATGAATCAGCTGCTGGATTCCAAACTAACAAAGGTTGAGGATGAAGAAGAAAAGGATAATAAACAACCCATAGAAAAAGAGGACGAGGATGCCATGGTCTTATGGGACTGTGTCTCGATGTTTGATACTGAAAAGGAAAGTGATTTGATACATGAAGACATATCAGAAGCAAATGTGACACGAGAATCCAAGGGATGATTAAAGAAGACAGGTTAATAATCCCAAAAATTAAGAGACTCCAGAAAAATGTGAAGAAATTTCAAAAAAGAACCACAACTAATAAAATTTCCGAGTTTACCATTACCAGTCAAAATCCAAAGCAGATCAACATGCCTACTAAGCCCATTGAAGAGAAGATCAATAATGTAAAAGACGAATCTCACAGAACATAAGATGGAGTATGACATTATGGAGGATATCAAAAAGGTAAGGGCAAATATTTCACTATTTGAGGTGTGTAATGTGCCGCAGTAGAAAGAAAAGTTATTGAAAGCACTTGAAATGCCAGAGGAGAAGCTTCCCACCGACAATCAACCCCAAGAAGAAGAAATTGGTGAAGTAAGTGTGGGAGGTAAGCCTAAAGGAAAAACTCCACCTTTTCTCCTTACTTTTGAAATTTTCAACCATAACGTGCACAACTATTTAGTAGACTCAGGGGCATCATTAAATGTTATGCCAATGTCAGTTTGCAAAAAGACAAATGGACAGCCTAAATCATCTACCTGGAAAGTTATTCAGTTAGGCAGAACAAATGTGAAGGTAATTGGGGAAATGGAGGACATTTTGATTTGGTTATCTTCAAATGAAAAGGTATGTCAATTCATTGATATTGTAGTAGCAGACATACCTGAGGCTTATGGACTTGTTTTGAGTAGGGATTGGTTAACAAATCTAAATGGATATTTTGCATTAGATTGGTCACATCTGTGGTTACCTTCTAAAGGAAGTCCCAATAAAATTAATGTTTTAAGAGAGCCCCACATGAAACGCAATGTCACTCAATTAGAAGGTAAGAATGAACCAATGAATTCTATTTTGGGGAATTACTTCATTGAGCTATAACTGGGAAACTACTGAGCAAAAGAAGCCAGCGGTACATCAGATGCCCAGCCTGATCTCCTTCGGTTTTCATAGGTTGATGAAATTGATTGTAAAATACCAGACTTAGATTTATATGTAGATGTTAATTCATGTACAATAGCAGTAGATAATTTTTGGACACTTTTCTTTGATGGATCTAAAACTTTGGAAGGATCAGGAGCTAGCTGTGTCCTGATTGATCCAAAGAAAAATAAACATTTTCTTTCATGTAGGTTAGATTTTGAATGTACCAATAACACAACTGAATATGAAGCATTAGTTAAAGGACTAAGAAAAGCAATTGAATTAAAACTAGAAAATCTGAAAGTGTATGGGGATTCTGAAATAATTGTAAAGAAAATTCGAAAACAGATACATTGCATCTCACCTCATTTAAAGGCTTATTAGAATTAAGTATTGGATTTCCTGACAAATTTTCTTTCATTTAATATTGTATCTATTCCTAGATTAAAGAATGCAGTAGCTGACTTGTTAGCTACCTCAGCTGTAAGGCTTGTACCCTTTAATAACAGGTGTTCTATTGAATTACTTTTTAGGCCTTCAGTTCCAGACATGATTACAAATTTATGAGTTTTTGATGATGATCAACAGATTCTGGAATGTTTGACAAATGATGAGACTTTCAAAGGGGCAATCATAGATGATGAAGAACATCAAGATGAGCTAAAATTCAACAATTTTATTCCCAAAGGAGTCAGGACATTAGAGCGAATTTTTGATCTAAACAATAAATTCAGAAGACCAGCAAATTTCAAGACTCATAGCTCATATTTACAATTCGAGCTGATAAATTTGGGAACTCAAGTTGAGCCCAAATATGTGAATTTGGGAAAGTGTTGGTCCCCAGGTGAAATAAATAAGTTCATTAGTTTGTTCAAGCAATACAAAGATGTTTTTTCCTGGACATATGAAGATCTGAAGACATATGCCACCAAGATTATTTAGCATGTTATCCCTATTAGATATGGAGTCAAGCTTTATTAGCAGCCTTTAATAAAAATGCATCCAAAACTGGAGCCATTAATTTAGAGTGAAGTGAAGAAATTATTGGATGCCAAAATTATATTCAAAGTGAGACACTCAGAATGGGTTTCAAATTTGGTACCAGTAAGGAAGAAATCTGGAGAAATCAGGCTATGTGTGGATTTCGGAAACTTAAATCGCACTTCGGATAAAGACAATTATCCAATCCCACCCATGGAACAGATATTGAAAATGGTTTCAGGTTCTGAGTTATTTTCTTTATTAGATGGATTATCTGGCTACAATCAATTGTTAGTAGCTGAAGAAGACAGACTTAAAACTACATTCAGAACAAGATGGGGGACTTTTGCTTACAGAAGGATGCCCTTCGGACTCATAAACGCTAGAGCTACTTTCCAGAGGTCTATGGATATAGCTTTCCACAGTCTGATTGGCCATAGTGTTGTGGTATACCTCGATGACATCACAATATTTTCAAAGAAGAGAGAAGAACATGCATTTCATCTAAAATAGATTTTCGAGCGTTGCCAAAAACATGGTATCTCGCTGAACCCCAAGAAGTGTGTGTTTGTCGTTATAGAAGGAAAGCTACTAGGTCACGTCATTTCTAAAAAGGGGATATCCATAGACCCAAAAAGGATCAAAGCTATTGAGCAGATCCCCTTACCCCATAATAAAAAAGGTATGCAATCATTTATGGGGACAATAAATTTCGTGCGAAGGTTTGTATTAGATTTCACTCAAATTGTTAAACCTTTGCAGCAAATGGTGAAACAAAGTGTACAATTCAAGTGGATTGATGTAGAGAAGAATTCATTTAGTAAAAAAAAAGGCATCTATTGCTCATGCACCCTCTCTCAAAAGTCCGGATTTTGAGAAGGATTTTATTTTGTACAGTTTTGCATCTGACAATTCACTAGAAATGGTGCTTACTCAAAAGGAAGATGGGGGAGATGACCTCCCAATATCATTTATGAGCACTGGTTTGCAGGGGGGAGAATTGAATTACCCATCTGTGGATAAACAAGCTTATGCAGTTTTCAAAGCGGTAAAACAATTCAGGATGTACATACTTAAGAACCGGAAAAAGGTAATAGTTCTACACCCAGCTGTGAGGTCTCTTTTCATACAAAAAGAATTAGGAGAAATAAGAGGCAACCGGGTAACATCTTTACAAGAGTATGACCTCAAATTCAAGCCATACTCCATAGTCAAAGGGCAAGGGCTTTGAAAACTAATGGCTGAAGGTAATAACAATGAAGAAAACAATTGGGAAAATGAAGCGAAGTTACATGTGATGGATGGATGTCCTCTTTTCACAAATCCATATTCCTGGTACTGAGACCTTGTTCATCACCTTCAGGAAGGTTTGTTTCTAGAACATTGGAATTCCATTCCATGAAGAGTGTTGTGCCTTAAATCAGCTGTGTATCAAATTATTTATGGAATTTTATT
The DNA here is from genome assembly GCA_001517045.1 of Pseudotsuga menziesii. Lineage (NCBI taxonomy): Eukaryota > Viridiplantae > Streptophyta > Pinopsida > Pinales > Pinaceae > Pseudotsuga > Pseudotsuga menziesii. Next base: position 826,324 of record LPNX010605490.1, read on the forward strand.
CAGGAATAATTATGATGGAGTATTTCTTAGATGCTTAGAGAAAGAAGATGCAAAAAATGTCATAGCAGAGTTACATGATGGGCCTATTGTTACGGAGAGAAATTCCTATGGCTTGGGGCACGACAACAGACAACCTGACTTCAGAAATCAATCCTTTCCAATATGCAATAGAAATTAAATATCTAAAACTAAAGGATCAGACCTCATACCTTATTCTGGACGGTTGAAGTAGATCCCCGTTGAGCTTTCCAACTTCATCTTGAATTGATAAATCACTTCCTCAACAACAAGTAAGCAAGACAAGCATACTATATATATTGGTGTTAGATCTATTCTAGCATAGATAATCAACAATGTATAAGCATTTGAAATCATCCATGAATAAAATATTCATTCAAACATACATTATTGGACAGGAAAATATATTTCTATTAATATAAAATAAAATATTACAATGGATACAACCTCTGTCGGCACGTCTACGAATCAGAGAAATTGAATCCCCCACTTGGGCCTGTTGGAGACATTTACCATCATACACACTCTTTTGGTAAATTGGCCTAGTTAAACCACTATCCTAAGTTTAATTGACATCAGTGGAGCATTAATTGCCATCATCCAGTCACACCCACGCCTACCTACAGTCACGGAGGCTAACTTAGCCTTCTCCTACAGTCAAAGGAGGCTAACTGGAGCACTCAGGGGGTGATCTATGTGACATTCATGCACCTAATTGCTAAGTGGTGGTTACAATCAGTTCAACCAGTCAGTTACAGTCATTTAAGGTGGCTCCGATCATTAAATATATTATTTAATGATTATTTATTATTATTTAATGAACTGGAGTCAATAAGGCACCTCCACCAAATTCTGATGGTCAGTTCAGCTTCAGTTAACATCATCGGGGTTCATTGGAGTCATGGAGAACTAGCACTTGATGATTGGATTGCTATGATATGTGTTTGATCTCCTTCAGTTGAGATTCAGTCATTTATTGCACTCCGACTTCAGTTAGGGTTTGGTGAGTCAATTAGGGTTTTGGTCAAGTGGTTAACTGAGTGAGATTGAATGGTGGAGAGTCAGTTAAGCTAGACTCACTCATTGAATTTGAATTGTCTCCTTAGGTATTCGAATTCTTCTTGGAGTTAATCCATTGCTCAGTATTGGTATTGTAACCCTTTATTGTTTATTAAATATACAGAGAGGAAACCAATTCTGGTTCTGATTATTTTCCAATTCATGAGTATTTCTTAATTATTCTTTGATGATTTTGATTCTTAGTTCCTAGATCATATGCAAGAATTAATATGGTATCATAGGTTACAGCAGGACGAAGAACAATCTCTCAAAAACAATATTTTTGACAGATTTCTCCATGAGAAGTGAGCAATAGCTCAAAATTCCAGCACTGCACCAGAAGCCAAAGCTTACCACTTAATACCCCAAGTAAAGAACTTGTTGATCAAGCTTGCTTCATTGACTATGCTGGGTGTGATGAAAGCCTAGAATGTGCAGGCTGTTCGACCTTACGGTGCCCCTTTTGTTTTGATTTGCAGGTTTTATTAGGTAGAACTTCAAATGGACTCATCAATCCCTCTTCTCACCCCATTCACAAGCTATTCGGAATGGAAGTTGAAGATGATTACATCTCTGAAGAGACGAGGTATCTATGAGGTGTCTATTGGACTTGGAAAAGAGTCTTATGAGAATGAGAATGACTGTCTAAATGACGGTGATAGAGCTTATGGAGCAATAGTTCTGGCCCTTTCTCCTAACTTGTGCGACCTTATTTGTTCTGCTGAATACCCAAAGGAAGTTTGGACAATATTGGACAAAACCTTTGGCAAGCACAATGAGGATCACAGCCAACACTTTGGAGATCACAGCCAACACCACAATATTTCTTCACTCAAAATACTCAGCCTCTACTCTCTTTGATGAAGTTGTTCAAGATGAAGATGAAGCAGAATCTTCTACACATTCAATTCGAATTGAAGAAAGTCTCCATGAAGTGACTCCTTCTCCTGATGCTTCGGAAGTTCATGTGATATCTGATATCTCATATTATCATATTTCAGAAATAGAAGAAGACATTTGAATCTCTGATATTGAATAAAAATACTGCTGCACTTCCATGCAAACATTCACCGATGATTTTCCTTTGAATTCTGTGCAAAATTTACCAGTAATTGCTTTTGAAAGTGAAGAGAAATTTGATTTTTCTCCCTCTAATGTTGCTGCTGGTTTGAAAATATGTAAAAAATTGGATATTTTGGAAGAAATATCAGATTATAAGAGTGACACATTCGCTCCCCATGATCTAGATCTTCCAGCAAATTCCTGCAGGATTGCATGCACCAAAATTCAGAATTTTGAAGAAGAAGAAAACGGTGCATCTACCATCTCGGTTGACCATAATTTTGGATCTGATATGAACCTTATTGGATATGATATGATATTATTTGGATATGATATGATATTTATTGGTTCAAAATTTCAGGTTCATAAACCTTCAGTACTACTTGTAGCTGTTCTCATCAACGGTGTGAAGAAAAAAGTACCGCAAGTCTCCTACAAACCTGTTGCTGGGGATTTGATTTGATTTCAAAGCTTTGGATCTGTTGTGAACTTATTTAGATCTGATTTACATTCTGATATGATATTATTTTGTTCATATTTTAAAATCCAAGAGCTTTCAGTCATGCTTGTAGCTGCTCTCACCAATTCTGGTGTGAAAAATCAAGTACCGCAATTCTTCTTTAATTTTGCTGCTGGGGATTTGGTGTTAGTTTCCTCTTATGAGGTTTCTGATATTTTATTTTGTGATTTATTAGATATTTTAGAATCTATATCATATTATGGAACTCAATCATTCACTCTCTAGAGTCCCATGGATTCTCTACCTTTGGTCACAAGCTCATCTCCTCACAGAACTAGTAAAGAGGAAGACATTCTACATCCGCTTGGACACTTGCTCCTAAGATTTGGGGCTGATTTTACCACTCATGGTTTGATGTTCAGGGCTGCAACATAGAATTTTCTTGAGTGTTCCAGACATGGTTCGAATCCTCAAGAACCTTTTCTCTCTCTTCAGATGATTTCAGTTGCTCTACATGGGTCCAGTTTTCACCGTGCAGCTGTTTGTATTTCTGATTCAGTTGAGTGCATTGTTCTTATTCCAAAGTGGAAGATTACTCCAGACATATTCATTTAGTTTGGATTCATAGTTTCACATGCATAGTCTCAGGATGCTGCTGCATAGAAGAACCAATTCTTGATTTACTGCTTAGTTTGAGGGGGGGTATTTTTCCCATGAGGTTTTCCCCGTTTCCTTGGTTATATTAAGCAGTTACTTTATTGTATAGGGTGACCTATGGCCTTTGTTTCTAGGGCCCTAGCATTTTTATGCATATATTTTTTCTAACTCTTCCTGAGTATAGCTTAAGGGGGGGTGTTGGAGACATTTACCATCATACACACTCTTTTGGTAAATTGGCCTAGTTAAACCACTATCCTAAGTTTAATTGACATCAGTGGAGCATTAATTGCCATCATCTAGTCACACCCATGTTTACCTATAGTCAAGGAGGCTAACTTAGCCTTCTCCTATAGTCAAAGGAGGCTAACTGGAGCACTCCGGGGGTGATCTGTGTGACATTAATGCACATAATTTCTAACTGGTGGCTACAATTAGTTCAACCAGTCATTTACAGTCAGTTAAGGCACCTCCAGTCATTAAATATATTATTTAATGATTATTTATTATTATTTAATGAACTGGAGTCAACAAGGCACCTCCACCAACTTTTGATGGTCGGTTCAGCTTCAGTTAAACTCATCGGGGTTCATGGGAGTCATGGAGCACTAGCACTTGATGATTGGATTGCTATGACATGTGTTTGATCTCCTTTAGTTGAGATTCATTCATTTATTGCACTCCAACTTTATTTAGGGTTTGGTGAGTCAATTAGGGTTTTGGTCAAGTGGTTAACTGAGTGAGATTGAATGGTGGAGAGTTAGTTAAGCTATAATCACTCACTGAATTTGAATTGTCTCCTTAGGTATTCGAATTATTCATGGAGTTAAGCCATTTCTCACCATTGGTATTGTAACCCTTTATTATTTATTAAATATATAGAGAGGAAACCAATTATGGTTCTAATTATTTTCCAATTCATGAGTATTTGTTAATTATTCTTTGATGATTTTGATTCTTAGTTCCTAGATCATGTGCAAGAATTAATAGGGCCTCCACCACCTCAATCCTTCATCTCTCGATAGCAAGCTCACAAGCAAAGGAAAGCTTGGGAAGAACACAAAAGTGCTCGAAGGGAAAAAGGGATGCAAACTCAAGCACAAGTTCCGGCAACAATGGACTATAGTTTCTTTGCTCTCAATTCTCTCATATGCCTTCAATGTACCAAAGAGTTCCTTATATATCTGTTCAAAGGGGTAATGAAAGGTCAAATACAAACTATCTCAAGGAATATGGAAGGCCAGGAGTGAAGTGAGTCAGATCCAAGTCAAGGAAAAATCCAAAAGGATTTGGATTTTGCACATATCCCGATGTAGATAGTTTTAGTGGTCAAGCCCGCGTATATGTTGATGTATATGTAACTTCGGAATGTATTCTTCTATGTATCTTATGTATTGTAACTAGATGTTTATTTCAATATGTTTATATTATGTATTTAATTCATGTTGTCATGCCCCGATGTTCCAATCGGGAGGATTAATAATGTAAACAAGTCTTGTCAAGTCATTAGGTAAGTCCCCACAGTTTCAGGGCACTTGAGTTATTATACACTAATTAAGGTGTAGGCTCGAGTAAGTAATTGTTGGTTGAGCCTACGTGTGAAAATGCACTTCAAGTGAACGAAAGAATATAAATAGAGAGTGAGAGTCTCTCTATTTATCACTTGCATAACACATCACTTTCTCTCTTAAGTGTGGCGCACTAGTGGAGAAGGAAATATACTAGGACTAGAAGACTACTACTGTCGAGAGTGCATCTTACTGTTTTGGGGTCTTACATCTTGTGGTGATTCTATCTTTGAGGAATTTGAGGGGTTTTCTCCATTTATGGTTTCCCCGATCAAAACTCTTTGTGTCTCTTGTCTCTTGTGGTGTGCTTATGTTATTGTTGTGCTTGTTATTCTCTCAGTGAGAAGATCCTAACATAATGCTAGCTTAAATGTTGAAAAACTTACATGGTATCAGAGCTAACCTGAGAAGAAGACACTGTGCAGCTGTGGGAACTAGGGATTTCTAGTTTGTGGATCTTCCTCCACATATTTTCAGCAAAAGTATGCTAGGATGACTCTCCATTGAAGGGTGCATCTTTCTGTTGAAGCGAAATTTGATTCCGAGCATTTTTAGTCTTCGATGCGGAAATTAGGGATTTCTACAGAAGAATAATTTTTTAGTGATACCTGCATAGTATTGTTCTCCTCATAAAAACCGAATTTTAGAGAGCTGGATCAAGAAATTTGGTTGGGTAAATCTCCGGAAAAGTCAAACCCTAGTTTGACCTCGAGCTAGAGAAACCCTAAATACTAAAACTGCTAAGTTTTGGTACAATCACTGTATTCCACGATTTGAAAAGTTTCAAGAGCTGAAAATTGTAGGGTCCAAATATACAATCATGATGAAACCTGTTTCCAAAAATTCGACTCATATTCGCTGTATTCCAGGAGATATGATCTCTCCAAGTTAGGGTTTCAGCCTCTTCCAGAATTCATCCCTAAACAGGACATCTGGGAAGATCTGCAATAGCTTGGGCTACAGAGGTCCAAATTGAATTCCTGAAGATGTTCCAAAAATGGCACGGACTTTAATTTTAGTGGTCCAAATATCAGACTTAGAAGATGAACCAGTGACATGTGGCATGTCGTACAACTTCGCTGTTCTGAACAGTCCTGTAACAAGTCACCTTGGGAAAAGGATCATAAATCCCAAATGGTGAAACAAATTCTGCTAAAACCTACGTTGTTGGATCAGGGACATGTGATATTACCTCATTGAGAAATTTCAGACACATAGGAGTAGTAATTTTGGAGATATCATAGAAACAGTAACAGGCATTTCTGCAGAAGAAATTGAAAAATTAGGGCTTTCTGTTCCGGGAGCTTCCCTCCACTATTTTCAGAAAAGGAGTACATTGGACAGATCCATTTGAAGAGATCTATCTGTTTATCTAATCAGATCTGAAAGATTCCAAGTTTTTGAAAATTAGGGTTTCTATGACAAACCCTAGCGACAAGGACGGACACCTTAAATCGGTAAGATCTAATCCTTTGCTATTTCCATTTGAGGTTCTCATTTCAATATGATATATCACATCAGCTTGGTGACAAGCTTGGGGAAGTTGACAACTTCCAAGCCTGGAAGTATTTGATCTCTCTGAAGAAAATGGATTGGACACCTACATGAGTATAGAGGTTCCAGTTTCATAGGGAGATGAGGTTAGAAGCCTTTCACAAGAAGAACTTGGTCAAGGCCAAATAAGACATCATGCTCATGCTGCAGAGGATGATGAACCATCCAGAAAGAGATCCAGATATGAAAGTGAAGATTATTCAATCAAGGATGAATATGTTCTGATATCATCTCTCACAGGTAACATTACTCATGCAACTGAAGATTGGCTTATAGACAGTGGGGATTCCAAACATATGACGGGATTCAAGGAATCCTTTGTAAGACTGTCAAAACATGAATCACCTCACAAGGTGAAACTAGGAGATGACTACCAATATCCAATAAAGGGTAGTGGGGAATCTTCATACAAGCTAGAATCTGGTAAGTCTCTAACAATGAAAGAATTATTGTTTGTTCCAGGACTCAAGAAGAACCTTCTCTCCATTTCAGCATTGATGCAAAAGGAATGTGGGTTGCATTCATAGATGGTCAAGTCATCATGTGGCCAAAAGGAAAGACTATCGATGATGCGGTAGTGATTGGAGAACAAGAAGGAGGCTTGTACAAATTAAAGGGCCATCCAGAACAAGCCTTGATCCATGACATAGTAGAGCCAAATGATCTTTGGCATAGAAGTCTTGCACATGTGCATTACAGAGCACTACCTATTGTAAGCAAAGCTATTGAAGGTCTTCCAGAATTTAAAGCTATTTGAAGGGAAGAACAAAAATCAGAATATGACCGAAAGAAACCAGTTGAAGAATGTGAAGATCTAGAATGCAAAGACCATGCAGTCATAAGAGTCTCTCAAATCAAAGAACAACTTGAAGCGGTAAAATAAAAAGTGAAGAATGCAGAAGTGATGATGTCCACCTTGAATGGCCTCCCAGGATCGTGGAATTCATTCATTCAAGGAATGTGTTCCAGAAGGAAGTGATTACTTTCAGTAGACTCCATGAAGAAGAATAAGCTCGAATCATAAGAAGAGAAGAGAAGATGGGAGCAATTGAAGATCAAGCTCTCACCTTCCAAAGAAGATCCATCAAGCAATGAGGAATATGAAGAACTCAACTCTTGAAGAAACTCTTATCCACCTCATCATTTGGATAAGAAATGATGTGATTATGAATGAAGAAGACGATGAAGCTGAAGGCTCAAGAAGGAGTCTACCCTCGAAACAAATAAAGGAAATATCGCATACATAATCACCTACAAGCAAAGAAGAATGAAGACTTGTTCCAAAGAGCAAGTGACGACATTTCAAAATGAAGAATAATATGACGAGTGCAGTGACATCACTGATGCAGAACCTTCCAGCCACCAAGAAGAAAGGGAATACTAGTTCAAGAAGAATGATGTCTAGGATGCAGCATCGACACATAAAGAGAAGTTCGTAGTTCCATCATGCAGTAGATGGAAACATCGTGGGATACAAAGCAAGATTTGTAGCATGAGGCTTCTCACGAAAAGAAGGCCTAGACTACGAAGAGAAATTTTTAGCCAGTAAGAGTTGAAACACATACATGATGAGATTGATGAAGATCTTAACCTTTGCTACAAGGTTGAAGATGCAAGTCTATAAACTAGATGGTCACATAGAATATTACTAGCATAGGAAGCTACTTGTCACTCCAGTACAGAATGTTTTCAGTGCATAGAGCACAGAAGACAGAGGGAGTATGATGCTTCGCTTTAAAGGGAGTGACTACAGAATATACTGAGGATCGACATGGTACAACAGGATGGATAGATTACTGATGACTCTAGGCTTTACTGAGAGTAAAGTGGATTCCAACCTTTGATTCAAGGTTGAAGGTGAAAGACCAGTGATGCTCCTGTTATGTGTCGATGCACTAAGGAATGGAGGTGTGGTAGAGTACAGATGGGATCTTCCTTGGACAAGGGAAGTATGCAGTAGAGATCCTGAAGAGGTTCAGGATGATGGACTACATGACCACACCTATGGCATCGAACATGAAGCTATTAAGTGATGCTTCATCAGAGTCAGTTGATGCTACGATGTATCGTCATATGATTGGGTCATTGATGTACCTGATGAACACAAGACCAAACATTTGCTTTGTTGTGAACACCTTGAGCCGGTACTTGAAAGATCTAAGAAGTGTTCACTTGATGGCTGCAAAGCATATTCTGAGGTACCTAAAGGGTACAGTTGATTACGGGCTCAAGTATGATGTGAATCAGAAGATTAACCTGGAGGGTTATGTTGATTCAGATCGGGCAGGCAGTGCCATCGACAGGAAGAGTAATTTAGGATGTTGCTTCAGTATGGGATCAGGTGTGATCTCTTGGTTTAGCAGGAAGCAATCCTGTGTGGCACTGGTACAGTTGAAGCAGAGTATGTTGCGGCTTGTTCAACTAGTTGTGAGGCAGTATGGCTACGGAAGCTACTGTCTGATATATTTGATCTCCAGTTGGATGCTACTTGTATACATTGTGACAACCAGAGTTGCATGAAGTTGTTAGAGAATCCAGTGTTCCATGACAAGTCGAAGCATATCAAGATCAAGTATCACTATATCAGGGATATGGTGCAGAGAGGAGCAGTGAAGCTCCTGTATGTTGCGACGGAGGAATATATAGCTGATGTATTGACGAAGCCATTGGCTAGGATGAAGTTCGAGTACTTCAGAGAGAGGCTTGGTGTTCTCCAGATCGAGATTCCTTCCAAGAGAAAGTGATGAGTCCCAAAGCCATTCTGACGAGTAGGTCAGATGTAAGGGTTGAGCCATTCTATCATGGTGAGAGGATTTAGTTCCTTCCATGTCATATATGAGTGCTAAAGATCCAAAGCCATTATGACGAGTAGTTCAGATGTAAGCACTGAGCCATTCTGTCATGGTGAGAGGATTTGGTTCATTCCATGTCAGATATGAGTGCTGACTGCCATTCAGGGAATGGAGGCACCTGGTCAGTTACCAGGAACACTCAGTCAGGGACTGAGAGAGCCATTCTGATGAGCAGGTCAGATGTAAGGGCTAATCCATTCTATTCATGGCTAAAGGATTAAGTTCCTTCCATGGAATATGTGAGTGTTGGCCATTCTGTCGAGTAGGACAGATGTAAGGGCAACTGCCACTCTCAGGGAGAGTGGAGGCACCTGGTCCGTTACCAGGTAGCTCAGTCAGGGACTGGGGGCATTCTGATGAGGGTGTAGGATTCAGTTCCTACCAGGTCAGATATGAGTGCACAAATATCTCATCACTGTGGTAGGAGGGGCTCCGGCCTGGGTGAGAGTGGTTCATCATTGTGGTAGGGTCTGTTCCAGCCTGGGTGAATGTGTGAAAATATTTTATCACTGTGGTAGGAGGGGCTTTGGCCTGGGTGAAATTCATTCATCACTATGGTAGGATGTGTTCCCGCCTGGATGGATGTGCCAATCTAACGAGTAGGTCAGATATAAGTGTAGAGCCATTTCACAGATGTTAGTGATGTGATGTCCTATCATGCTGGTGAATGTGAGTGTTGGGCCTTTTTGATGTGATTGTAGTTTACTACATGATCAAATGTGAGTGCTGGGCATGCCTTTGTGATGAGTAGGTCAAATGTAAGTGTTGGGCGTGCCTTTTTGACAAGCAGGTCAGATGTAAGTGCTGGGCGAAGACCTACCTGGTGGCTAGGCCTACAACCAGCATGAAAAAGGGTTGGCTCTGTAGAAATTCCCATGACAAGATAGTACACACATGATGATGACTAGAGATGATCTAGATCAAGCTATGATCTAGATTCAGTTATGATGACTCTGAGAGATCCAGATCCAGTAGTGGTGATCCAGATCGAGTGATGATCTAGATCTAGTCCAGTGATGATGATCCAGATCGAGTGATGATCCAGATCCTGTGATGATGTCCTATGATGATCCAGATCGAGAGATGATCCAGATGACTTGAAGATGAATATGAATTCAAGACAAATATGACTTGAAGATGAAGATGATCCAGTTGATACAGAGAAGAAGACCAGTGCTGAAAATCATGTTGAAAGAATACCTTCCTAGTTAAGAGGGAGTGTTGATGTATATGTAACTTCGGAATGTATTCTTCTATGTATCTTATGTATTGTAACCCGATGTTTATTCTGGGATGTTTCTATTATGTATTTGAGTCATGTTGTCATGCCCCGATGTTCTGATCGGGAGGATTAATAATGTAAACAAGTCTTGTCAAGTCATTAGGTAAGTCCCCACAGTTTCGGGGCACTTGAGTTATTATACACTAATTAAGGTGTAGGCTCGAGTAAGTAATTGTTGGTTGAGCCTACGTGTGAAAATGCACTTCAAGTGAATGGAATAATATAAATAGAGAGTGAGAGTCTCTCTATTTATCACTTGCATAGCACATCACTTGCTCTCTTAAGTGTGGCGCACTAGTGGAGAAGGAAATATACTGGGACTAGAAGACTACTGCTGTCGGGAGTGCATCTTACTATTTTGGGGTCTTACATCTTATGGTGATTCTATATTTGAGGAAGTTGTGGGGTTTTCTCCATTTATGGTTTCCCTAATCAAAAATATTTGTGTCTCTTGTCTCTTGTGGTGTGCTTATGTTATTGCTGTGCTTGTTATTCTCTTAGTGAAAAGATCCTAACATAATTCTAGCTTAAATGTTGAAAAACTAATAGTATATACATGATTAGGGGTTTAAAAGTCATGTGTATTCATTTTCACATGTTTATAGGGATGGTCAAGGTTTATCAAAGGACAAAAAATGGTCCAAGGGGTCTAAGGAGTCTGCAGAGGGACAGGGGAAGGCCATACAAGTGTGATTCACCTAGAGTGGTAAAATCAGCTATAGCAGATGCCCCCTAATGTGTGAGGTCAAAGGGGTCATACAATGGCCAAAATACATTATAAGTCCATCCTAGAAGTGGAGTGATGAAGGATCCCAAATGGAATACCAACCACCCAATCAACATAGTACAATGATACAACTCTGCATATGACTGCAAATACATATAGTAGTCCCGAATACATAAGAGTACAATGGCCATGAAAAAGCATGATACATGATATCACATAAGTGGTCATCACCACATACAATACACATAGATCAGAGTCTCCATGATGAAGATATTAAAGGATCATGATCTCCATAATGGCTGAAGATATATAATGGATCAAGATCTCCATAATAGCTAGAACTGTCTGGCATATACTGGAATCATGTCACGAGAGTTGAAATCTCATGAACACTGGCACTATCAAGGAGGTAGCATATAAGAGATACCACCAATCTGGAAGGTCTTCTACACAAACCGCTACGAGTACATGTCCTACTATGTGAATAGAGGTGTCAAGGTTGAACATAGTAGTCCATCGTCTGATTACCAGTCATTGATGTATATCATTAACAGATGCCAGATCACCCACCGATAATGAAAATGGGAATCAAGGTACTAGAGTGCAAACTAACAAGTGTGAATAAATGTGTTGAGGTCAAACATTTGAGAGGAGCAATCGATCATGGGACATTGATGTATTCCCAAAGACTGTAGATGGCGAGAGAACCTACCACTAATGACTGCAAATCTCAAGACACTAAAAAATGACTCTAGATTCCAATCCCAAAATAAATGATCTAAAGTAGACGGGATGAAATACACTAGAAGAATGGCATCAAGGCATCCCCCATCATCGAACATGAGGTACTCAGCAAAGCTGTATAATGTGGAAGGACTCGATCATAAGGTGCACAAACCAGTAACTGTACCGAGAATGGCTGACATGCAATGTCAAGATAACTGAGGAATAGCCAACTCAGGTTTCAAATTCCTTCGAACAAGAGTATAATGGTGAATGGTGACTGAATAAATGTAGCATAGACTCGATATACAAAACTGGGACATCTCTGCGACATAGGAGGCATCGATAGAGGCTCCATGGGGACTGGAAGCTTAACCAGTCGGTGGAGATAAACTCATATAAATGAGTACACCTCCTAAAGTAAAACTATAAACCCAACCAATGGATGTGATATACAGTGCTCTATTTGAAGGTGACATGACTCAATAGCTGCCAAAAAATTACATCTTTCCTTGTCCGGATTTTTGGTTTTTTTTTTTTTTTTTTGGACTTTCTCAAATATTTAAAAGCTTGAAAAAGAATAAAACTGCTTTATAGTTACAGAATAGGAGGAGATTAGTGTCATATGGGAAAACAAACTACCTATGCTCAATGCAAGGATACATGTGTAGGATAGCGACACTCGAGGGAAAATACCCTCCTGATAAAAAAAATAGGGAATCAAGCTGTAAAGGATATATAAAATGGCTCTGCATGGCTAGACATGAGATAAGCTTGGGCTATATGGCTGAAACTCAATGTTAGGGAACCCAGTGTAAGGCTCAATAAGGTAGGAAAAGCTCATGATAATGCAATTACAACTTGACATAAGGGAGTCCGAAGGGAATGGCCAGCATAAAGTTCAAGAGGAGTATGAAGCTCTTGCTCAAGGACATGGCGGGACTAAAAGGGACTCCCAGACCTAAGAGATGACTCACAGCATGGGTGCCAAATGCAAAAGGGAGCTAACTAGGACACCCATGTATAGGAAAGCTCTACCATTCACATAATATCACTTCTAACAATAGCATGAAGGTTCTATGATACCATGGAATGGGTTCATACCTAAGGTTAAAATGAAACAGTCATAAGGTCATGCAAAATGCAAGCAGATGTTAAATCCTAACCTATATGCCAGTTTAGACATGATACCTGTGATAGGAACGAATGGGTCAAAACCTCGGAGAGAGTGTACAAAACTGGACCCTACATGACAACCATATTAGTAAAAAACAACCCAAAATATTCAATAAAGAATCCAAACTATAGGATATAGGGAGGAAAGATCATGACAACCACACCCAAAGGAAACAATGCGGTGAACGATGGGACATAAAAAGGAAAGTAAGGTGTAGACCCAATGTTCACGCATCCACTACCACCCCCATGAGGGTGACCACTGGTGTAAAGACCGAGCAAAGGGAATAAAAATCCTCCACAAATGGAGCAGAGGATGGAATATGACCATTCCCAAATCTATGAGCATGGTAAGGTGCTGTGATGCCCCCAAGTCTGACACCAGGGTCCATACTAGGACAAAGGACGGGTGATAGGATACCAGGCATGTCGAAAATAAAAGGACCTGAACTCAAGAGAGCATAAATATACTCAAGTAACCACGATCCCAAAGGCCAACTAGCACACAAAGAGCACACTCCTAAGAAAATATACAGCCAAAATACAAGCAAACCAAGGGGAGGATACGTGAGCTCCCAAATGAAGCAGATATGTCTTTCCTAGGAGAGGCTTGAGACTCCCATACACAACAAGTGGAGGTACGTAACCAATTATTGTGGCCCTCAGCTTCAACCCATAAAGCGACTGTGATGTCCGACCCCAACTTGGCCGGGACACCCGCAGAATAACCCCAGCAAAGTACCCCCTCGATATCCTAGGTAAGGCCACTAAGGTCACCTCAATACAATCAATGCTCAAGCGGATAGTTGTAGGCAGGATTGACTATATGGGCAAGGTAGCAAAGCCCAAAACTCTCAAAAGAGCCCCCATATATGAATACAATCCTGGAAATATCTCTGATGCTACTCAGTTATGACTAGGGGTCATCCCAATCAATAACCACTCACACTGCCTCGTGCTTAACTCCTTTTTGAGAGGAGGATCCTGAGAAACACTGGTTATACTAAGGAATTTCACACACTCACCTGGATAGACAGATACATGTTGTTGTTTAGTGGTCTTGGAGAATTTACTCACAATGAACTATTCCAAGACCCTAAAACCTAATCTTGTTGGTGCACCCTATAAAAGAAAAGAGTGTAATTCATTTTATTATGCATTGATTTTAGTTGGTTGTAATTACTCAAAGGGAAATGGCTGTGCAACTAGTGATATGAAGACTTAGTAGTGAAATAAAAGTGCACAACATAACAAACAATGCTAAGTGCAATCTTTGTCAAATGAAAAACAGGGTATGCCACTACATGAGATTCATAAATATATATTCCTTTCCAAGTGCCAATGCAATCCTTCCTATATGAAAGCCTAAATGCAACTCTCATCCAAGCAATCCAATGCAAGTACTTCCTCAAATCCATATCTAAGATGCAACTAAGAGTGCAACTACTTTGTATTTTTAAATATAAAAGAATGAAAAATGCAATAAAAGTCATCTAAAACTCTCAGTCTCTACAGCAAGTATAAAAGACAAGCCCAACAAGAAATTGAGACAAAAAAGAGTAATGCACTAATGGAAAAAAAAAGGATAAATGAATAAAACTACTTCCAAAGAAAAATCAATGAAAAAGCGGTCTCTGGTCACAAAAGAAGCATCCAACAGACAACATCAGACCCGAGGAAGACCCAACCACACTCACAACCCACCCAAGAACTTCCCACAACATCAAACTCACCAAAAGGGAGGGTGTACGTAACTATTTAAAGAACAACTACATATATACGCGACTTCTAGCCAAAAACCTACGTGTATATGCGGATTTTGGCCAAAAACCCGTGTGTATATGCGAATTTTGGCCAAAAATCCACGTATGTACGTGACTTTTGGCCAAAAACTTGCGTATATAGATAAGGTAGTGGTAAAAGGTAGGCCAAGGGTCAAACCAATAAAGGGGAGTGTCAATGGATGAACATACTATAAAATGCAACACAAAAACAAGGAGAAACAAAGAGCAAGTCAATAATATCAAGCACATTGTGCCACTAAACCCCAAAGAAAAACAAGGAACATCCCTAGCAGAGTCACCAATTCTGTTACAGAAAGAAATTCCTATGGCTTGGGGTACCACAACAGATAGCTTGACTCCAGAAATCAATCCTTTCCAATATGCAATAGAAATTAAATATCTAACACTAAAGGATCAAACCTCATACCTTATTCTGGATGATTGAAGTAGATCCCCATTGAGCTTTCCAACTTCAGCTTGAATTGATAAATCACTTCCTCAACAACAAGTAAACAAGACAAGCATACTATATATATTGGTGTTAGTTCTATTCTAGCGTATATAATCAACAATGTATAAGCATTTGAAATCATCCATGGATAAAATATTCATTCAAACATACATTATTGGACAGGAAAATATATTTCTATTAATATAAAATCTGAGATTACAATGGATACAACCTCTGTCGGCATGTCTGCGAATCAGAGAAAATGAATCCCCCACTTGGGCCTCCACCACCTCAATCCTCCATCTCTCGATAGCAAGCTCACAAGCAAAGGCAAGCCTGGGAAGAACACAAAAGTTCTCCAAGGGACAAAGGGATGCAAACTCAAGCACAAGTTCCAGCAACAATGGACTATAGTTTCTTTGCTCTCAATTCTCTCATATGCCTTCAATGTACCAAAGAGTTCCTTATATATATTTTCAAAGGGGTAATGAAAGGTCAAATCCGAGCAATATCAAGGCATATGGAAGGCCAAGAGTCAAGTGAGTTGAATCCAATTCAAGGAAAAATCCAAAAGGATTTGGATTTTGCACACATCCCGATGTATGCAGTTTTAGTGGTCAAACCTGCCTATATACGCGATTAGGGGTTTAAATGTCGGATGTATTAATTTTCACATGTTTATAGGGATGGTCAAGGAAACATCAAAGGAAAAAAAATGGCCCAAGGGGTCTAAGGAGTCTACAGAGGGACAAGGGAAGGCCATACAAGTGTGATTCACCTGGAGTGGTAAAATCAGCTATAACACCTGTTGGAGGCTATTTTTCTGGGGATACAACAGCCCACAAGATTCTTAGAGCCAGATACTATTGGCCCATCCTGTTCAAGGATGCTCATTCCCATGTTAGAAAATGTGATATTTTCCAGAGGTGTGGGGAAATACAAGCCAAAGCAAGAGGACCATTGAAGCCTGTGATGATAATGGAACCATTTGAGCAGTGGGGAATTGATATCATTGGAGAATTAAAACAAAATTCTTCCTTGCAGCACAAATATATTTTAACGGCAACTGACTACTTCAATAGATGGGTCGAGGCCATTCTACTACGTAAAGTCAATGAAGATGCAGTCATGGAGTTCCTGCAAGATCATATTATGACCAGGTTTGGGTTTCCAATTTCCTTGGTTTTCGATAATGCTACTTATTTTTCTTCCATTAGATTAACTTCATTTGCTCATGAAAAATGAATTAAGTTTCATTATTATGCCAACTACTACCCACAAGGGAATGGTTTGGCAGAATCTACAAACAAGAATTTGATTAGGATCTTAAAAAAGACTATCATAGAAATCTAGAGAAGTTGGCATGTAGCACTATCGAATGCTCTTTGGGCTAATAGGGTCACACCCAAGAATTCCTTAGGTGTGTCACCGTATACCCTTGTTTATGGAAAAGAGGCTATACTTCCTCCTAACATTATGCTACCATCTTCCATAATAGCTCAAGAGTCTAGAGGCACAGATAACGAAATCCTGCAACTCAGAATATATAATTTGTTGAAGGCAGAAGAGTTTATATTGTTAGTTTTTCAACATTAAGCTAGCATTATGTTAGGATCTTTACTGAGAGAATAAAAAGTACAAAAATCAAACACAAGAGCCAATGAACACAATTTTTTTGATTGGGGAAACCATAAATGGAGAAAACCCCACAAATTCCTTAGAGATAGAATCAACACAAGATGTAAAACCCCAAAACAGTAAGATGCACTCTCGACAGCAGTAGTCTTCTTCTTCTCTAGCCCCAGTGTCTTTCCTTCCTCAACTATGCGCTACACTTGAGTCTGTGAGTGATGTGTGCTAAATAGAGATCCCAGATCTCTATTTATACTAATCCCAGCATGACTAAAATCCTACTAGGGCCAACCTCTACTTGGAGAGTCTAATAACCCTAGTGCCCCGGAACTGTAGGGACTTTAACCCTTACACAATCGGAGGGTTACCCACTATGACTTGAAATGACTTGTTTACATTATTGATCCTCCCAATTGAAACATCAGGGCATGACAACATGACTCAAATACATAATAGATACATCCCAGAATGAACATCAGGTTACAATACATAATATACATAGATGAATACATTCCAAAGTTACAAATACATCAACACTCCCTCTTAACTAGGAAGGTATTCTTTTGACACAATTTTCATCACTGGTCTTCTTCTCTGTATCAGCTGGATCATCTCATCATCTCAAGTCTTCTGAGTCTTCAAATCATCTTCATATTCAAGTCATCGTCATCTTCCTAATCTAGATCATCTCTTGATCTAGATCATCATGGGACATCATTACTGGATCTGGATCATCTCTCGATTTGGATCAACATCACTGGACTGGATCTGGATCATCACTCGAGCTGGATCATCATGGAACATCATCACTAGATTTGGATCATCTCTTGATCTGGAACAACATCACTGGAATGGATCTGGATCATCACTCGATCTGGATCTAGATCTAGATCATCTCTCGATCTAGATCATCACTACTGGATCTAGATCATCACTCGATCTGGATCTGGATCATATCTTGATTTGGATCCCACCTGGTCATCATCATGTGTGTACTATCTCATCATAGGAAGTTCTAAAGAGTCAGCCTTCTTTCATGCTTGTTGTAGCCCTAGCCATCAGGTAGGTCTTCGCCCAACACTTATATCTGACCTACTCATTAGAAAGGCATGCCCAGCACTTACATCTGACCTACTCATCAGAAAGGCATGCCCAACACTCACATATGATCATGTAGTAAACTACAATCACATCAGAAAGGCCCCGCACTCACATATGTCATGGAAGGAACTGAATCCTCTCACCATGATAGAATGGCCTACCCTTACATCTGACATGGAAGGAACTTAATCCTCTCACCATGAAAGAATGGATCACACTTACATCAGCCATGGAAGGAACTTAATCCTCTCACCATGATGGAATGGCCCACACTTACATTGGCCATGGAAGGAACTTAATCCTCTCACCATGACAGAATGGCCCGCACTTACATCGGCCATGGAAGGAACTTAATCCTCTCACCATGATGGAATGGCATGCACTCACATCTGACCTGGAAGGAACCAAATCCTCCACCCTCATTAGAAAGTCCCCCAGTCCTAGACTGAGCTACTTGGTAACTGACCAGATTCCTCCAGTCTCCCGAAGAGTGGCAGTTTCCCTTACATCTGTCCTACTCGATAGAATGGCCAACACTTATATCTAACATGGAAGGAACTAAATCCTCTCACCATGACATAATGTCTCAGCCCTTATATCTGACCTGCTCGTCAGAATGGTTTTGGATCTTTAGCACTCATATCTGACATGGAAGGAACTGAATCCTATCACCATGACAGAATGGCTCAGCCCTTATATCTGACCTGCTCATCGGAATGGTTTTGGGACTCATCACTTTCCCTTGGAGGAAACCTTGATCTGAAGAACACCAAGCTTCTCTCTGAAGTACTTGAACTTCACTCTGGATAATGGCTTCGTCAACACATCAACTATCTGTTCCTCTGTCGCAACATACTGGAGCTTCACTACTCCTCTCTACACCATATCCCTGATATAGTGATACTTGATCTCGATGTGCTTCAACTTGTCATGGAACACTGGATTCTCTGACAACTTCATGCAACTCTGGTTGTCACAAATGTATACAATTAGCATCCATCTAGTGATCAAATAAATCAGACAGTAGCTTCCTTAGCCATACTGCCTCACAACTAGTCGAACAAGCTACGACATACTCTGCTTCAGCTGTACTCAGTGCCACACAGGATTGCTTCCTGCTAAACCAAGAGATCAAACCTGATCCCATACTGAAGCAACACCCTGAAGTTTTCTTCCTATCGATGGAACTTCCTACCCAATCTAAATCAACATAACCCTCTAGGTTAATATTTTGATTCGCATCGTACTTGAGCCCATAATCAATTGTACCCCTCAGGTACCTCAGAACATGCTTTGCAGCAATCAAGTGAACATTTCTCGGATCTGACAAGAACTAGCTCAAGGTGTTCACAACAAAGAAAATGTCTGGTCTCATGTTTTTCAGGTACATCAATGACCCAATCATCTGACGATACATCGTAGCATCAACCGAATCTGAAGAAGCATCATTTAATAGCTTCAGGTTTGATGCCATAGGTGTGGCCATAGTCTTGTAGTCCATCATCCCAAACCTCTTTAGGATCTCTACTGCATACTTCCCTTGTCCAAGGAAGATTCCATCCACACTCTACAACACCTCCATACCTAGGAAGTAATGCATCATACCCAAGTCCTTCATCTCATACTCGGCAGCAAGCTTTCTCTTCATATCATTAATCAACCCATCCATTCCTGTCACGAACAGATCATCTACATATAGTAGAAGCATCATTGGGCTGCCATCTTCAACCTTGTAGTAATGGTTGGAATCTACTTTACTCTTGGAAAAACCCAAACTGGATAGAAAGCTATCAATTCTTCCGTACCATGTCCTGGGTGCCTGTTTTAAACCATACAGTGCTTTCTTCAATCTGCATACATGAGACTCCCTATCATGTGTCTCAAAACCGAGTGGCTGTTCTACATACACTTCCTCTTCTACTACACCATTCAAGAAAGCGGTCTTGACATCCATTTGGTGTATCTTCCATTTCATCACTGCAGCCAGATCAAGTACTGATCTGATGGAAGTGTATCTGGCTACAGGTGCAAAGGTCTCTTCATAGTCTATTCCCTCTTTCTGAGAGAAACCTCGAGCTACAAATCTTGCCTTATACTTTTCAATGCTACCATCTACAACATACTTGATCTTGTAGATCCATTTGGAAGTTACAATGGATTTCCCATCTGGTCTTGGGACAACATCCCAAACATCATTCTTCGTGATCGATTGGTACTCTTTGATCATAGCATCCTTCCATTCTTTCTGTTCTACTGCTTCTTCATAACTGGAAGGTTCTTTATCAATGAAATCACATAGTAAAGCTACATATATGGAATCAGATCTAGTCCTCTTTCTTTCTCTGTGATTCTCTTCTAGAGCCCCATATCTTTCCACACCTTGGATAAGTTCTCGTACCCAAGTAGGTTTCCTCTTATGAGGATTCTTCTCCAGAGGTGGATCTATAGGTCTTTGTGGTTCTTTGATCTTCTTCTCGAGTTTCTTCATTCATGGTTGTATCATGAATTCTGGGTGCTTCTGCTTCTTCAGGTTCTTCAGTAGGTCTTTTTCTGAATTTGTTGTAAGTTGTATCTTCATCAATTGTCACATCCCTGCTGATGTTAATATTCTTATATCCTGGGAAATGTATTCTGTGAGCCTTTGAGCTTTCAGAGTATCCCACAAATATACCCTTCTTTCCTGAAGGATCTAATTTTTTCCTCTTCTCTTTTGGAATGTGTATGTACACAGGACAACCGAATATTCTGAGATGGCTAAGTTCTGGTTTCTTGCCAGAGAAGACTTCTTCAGGAGTCTTGTTCTTGAGTACTCTGTTAAAATT
Source organism: Pseudotsuga menziesii (assembly GCA_001517045.1). NCBI lineage: Eukaryota > Viridiplantae > Streptophyta > Pinopsida > Pinales > Pinaceae > Pseudotsuga > Pseudotsuga menziesii. The sequence goes on from LPNX010605490.1 coordinate 847,252, forward strand.
TTCATATGCTTAGCTAAGACATCAGTATATCATTTCATTTTTCATAATAAAAGCATATAAAACAGGATCACTGAAAGAAACAGTATCAC
>LPNX010605490.1:850755-891724 GCA_001517045.1 Pseudotsuga menziesii
ATAAGTGTCTCTTCAGAATTAATTCCCTCTTTCTGATAGAAAACTCTAGCCACAACTCTTGCCTTACTTCTATCAGCAACATATCTTATCTTGCAAGTCCATTTGGAAGATACCACGGTCTTTCTTTCTGGTTTGAGTACTATATCCCAAACATCATTCTAGTATCACAACATCTTCTATGAGTTTGTCTTCTCAGGTCATCAACAGATCCTAGTCTTCTGCATTCAACCTTGAATGTTGGAACCCACTTTACTCTTGGTAAAGTCTTGATCCATCACAAATCTATCCATCATGTCATACCATGTCGAACTCAGATATAATTTTTTGTAGTCACTCCCCCCTGAAGTAGAGTATCATCTTCCTTCTTCATTCTGTATAGGTGGTTCTTTGCTTGAAATATACTGGTCAATAGAGTATTTCATGTCATAGTCTATTCTTTCTGGGTAGAATCACGAACCTTGATTTTTACACTTGTTCCATCATATCGTATACATCATTCCCCATGATCAACTGTTATTCTTTGATCATAGCTTCTTCCATAGCATTCTTTTCTTCATCTTGAGTTATCTCTTGTACCCATGGTGGTCTTCATCCTTCAAGGTGGATCTACCATTCTCTGAAGCTCTTTCTTCTGTCATGGTGTCTCTGACCCTGGGAGCTTCAGATTCATGTTTATTGGAGTGAACCTTGAATTGTCATCACTTGTTCTTCAGAACAAGTCTCGTCCTTCTTTTCTTGTAGGAGGTTGTTCATGACCTTTCCTACAATTCAAATGCACCAATTGCATGGTTATAACTATTTCATAAAACATATGTATAACGACAAATTCTTATGCATCATGCAACTGTTTAGTCAATACAACATTCATCCATATCTCACTTAAACTTTCTAGATTCCTTCCATATCCACCATGACATTATTGAGATTGTGCACTAATCCAATATGTCAGCAAAGAGGTTTGATAAGTAGCAATGGAGAGTTTTATAGCACCATGAAATACTTACCCATCACATGCATATTAGTAGTATACAGTCATTAATGCAAACAATCTATCATGCATAACACATCAACTGAATATAATCAAATGTATGACAATTGAATACTTATCTTTATTTGTTTCATGGGTATACTCCTTCTTGAGTCTTCAGCTTCATCGTCTTCTTCATTCATGATAGCATCGTTTCTTATCCAAATGCTGAGGTGGATAACAATTTCTTCAAGAGTTTAGATCTTCATATTCCTCATTGATTGAGGGATCTTCTTTGGAAGATGAGATCTTGATCTTTAGAGACGAGCTTCTTCTTCTTCCCAAAGTCTGCTGAAAGTAATCACTTCCTTCTGGAACACATTCCTTGAAGAAATGAATTCCATGATCTTGGGAGGCCATTCAATGTGTCCATCACCACTTCTGCATTCTTCACTTCAACTTTCCCTGCATGAAGTTGTTCTTTGATTTGAGATATCCTTATGACTGCATGGTCTCTGCATTCTGGATCTTCACATTCTTCAGCTTGTTTCTTAAGGTCATATTATGATCTATGTTCTTCCCTTCAAATATCTTGGTAAAGGAATCAATCCTCATCAATGTATTTAGGGAAGACACTTGTAGTACAATTTGATTCGAAACTGAATCATCAATGATCTTCCAAGTTCTTCTTGAGAAAGGCTTCTAGCCTTATCTCCCTCTAAAACTAGAACCTCTATGCTCATGTAGGTGTCCAATCCATTTTCTTCAGAGAGATCATATAATTATAGGCTTGGAAGTTGTCAACTTCACCAAGATTATCATCAAGCTGATGTCATAGATCACTTTGAAAAGAGAACCTCAAATGAACATAGCAAAGGATTAGATCTTACCGATTTGGGGTGTCCGTCCTGGTTCCGGAGCTGGTTGATCTAGGGTTTGACACAGAAACCCTAATTTCAAAAAAAACTTGGAATCTTTCAGATCTGATTGTCTATACAAATAGATCTCTTCAAATGGAGCTGTCCAATGTACTCCACTTCTGAAAACAGTGGAGGGAAGCTCCTAGAACAGGAAGCCCTAATTTTTCAATTTCTTTAGCAAATATTCTTGTTACTATTTCTGTGATATCTCTGAAATTTATGCTCCCCTTTGTCTGAAATTTTTTACTGAGGTAACCTCACATGTCCCTGATCCAACACCATAGGTTTCATCAGAATTGGTTTCACCATTTTGGATTTATGATCTTTTTCCCAAGGTGACCTGTTATAGGACTTTTGAGAACAGTGAAGTTGTACTGCATGCCACGTGTCACTGGTTCATCTTATGAGTCTGATATTCGGACCACCGAAATTAAATTCCAGGCCCTTTTTGGAACATCTTTAGGAATTCCATTTGGACCTCTGAAGCCCAAGATATTGCAATTCGCCCTAGGTGTCCTGTTTAGGGATGAATTATGGAAGAGGATGGAACCCTAACTTGGAAAGAACATATCTCCTGCAATATAGTGAATATGAGGATGGATTTTGGACACAGTGTTCATCAAGATTTTATCTTCGTCCCCTGAAATTTTCAGCTCCTGATCCTTCGTCAATCTTGGAATATAGCGAATGTACCAAAACGTAGCATTTTTGGTATTTAGGGTTTTTCTAGCTCGGGGTCAAACTAGGGTTTAACTTTCCCAGAGTTTCACCCAACCAAATTTCTTGATCCAGGTCTATAAACTTCAGTTTTTATGAGGAGAACAATCCTGTGCTGGTCTCACTCAAAAATTCCTCTTCTGTAGAAAGCCCTAATTTCCACATCGAAAACTGAAAATGCTTGGAATCGAATTCCGCTTCGACAGAAGGATGCACCCTTCACAGGAGAGTCATCCTAGCCTTCTTTTGCTGATAGATTATGGAGAGAGAACCAAAAAATAAGAAGCCCTAGATTCTGTAGCTTGTGAAATCTTCCCTATTCAGGTTAGCTTTGATACCATGTTAAAATTTTCATATGCTTAGCTAAGACATCAGTATATCATTTCATTTTTCATAATAAAAGCATATAAAACAGGATCACTGAAAGAAACAGTATCACAAGAACAACACAGATTTATCTTGGGAAAACACTAAAGGGAAAAACCCTAAAGGGAAAAACCTAGCAAAAGCTTCCTCAATATAGATGCCCCAAAAAGGGAAAAAGGTAAAACCAACAAGGAGATCAAAAACCTGATTCTCCTCCTTCTCTAGCAACTTCTCTCCTCCACAAGTGCGCTATTCCAAGTGAGTGTGTATCTCAAGTGAGGAGCACTACACCTCTATTTATATTCATCCATTCACTTAGAGTTTACTCAATTAACATGTCGGCTTAAGTTAACTCATGTAGGCTTGAGTTACACATGTAGGCTCAAGTAACCACACTAGGGTGCTGATGACCCACCTTTACAATTTGAGGGGACTACCTCATGACTCTTATTAGTTATTCCGATTAGGAGCATCGGGGTACAATGTAATACAAGTGGTTCTCCCGGTAGGACCATTGGGGACCATAAAAATATACATATAGAATATTCTTCAAAGTTACAAGATTTCAACATACTCTATGTGGAGTACGGTTCTGTACATACACCATTGTTCTAGCAGCTTCTACCCAAATATGCATAGGAAGGTCTTGATCATGAAGCATTACTTTTGCAGCTTCCATGATAGTTTTGTTCTTCCATTCTGCAACCCCATTCTGTTGTGGATTATAAGGAGTGGACAACTCCCTCTTAATTCCTGATTCTTTGCATAACTCTTTGAATTCATTTGAAGTGAATTCTCCACCATTATCTGATCGAATGGTCTTGATCTTATTTTCAGTATGGTTTTCGATCAAGGCTTTGAATTCTTTAAACTTGCTGAATACTTCATCTTTGTTCTTCATAAAGTAAACCCATGTCTTCCTAGAAAAGTCATCAATAAAAGAAACATAATATACATACCCATTTAGAGAGTTTGATGACATAGGACGGCATACATCAGAGTGGATGATTTCCAAGATTCATTTTACTTTGCTTTCACTGCTTGGAAATGTCTTCTTTGTATTCTTTCCTTTTGCACATCCTTTGCAGACCCCATCATGTTTTGCTTGAATTTCTGGAAGACCTTCGACAGCTTTGCTTGTAATAGGTAGTGCTCTGTAATGCACATGTGCAAGCCTTATATGCCAAAGTTCACTTGGCTCTACTATGTCATGGACCAAGGCCTGTTCTGGATGGCCCTTTAGTTTGTATAATCCTCCTTCTTGTTATCCAATTACTACCGCATCATCGATAGTCTTTCCTTTTGGCCACATGATGACTTGACCATCTATGAATGCAACTCGCATATTCCTTTTGCATCTAATGCTGATATGGAGAGAATTTTCTTCTTGAGTCTTGGCACGAACAATATTTCTTTCATTGTTAGAGATTTTCCAGAGTCTAACTTATATGAAGATTCCCCACTACCTTTTATTGGATATTGGTAGTCATCTCCTAGCTTTAACTTGTGAGGTGATTCATGTTCTGACAATCTTACAAAGGGTTCCTTGAATCTAGTCATATGTTTGGAAGCCCCACTGTCTATAAGCCAATCATCACTACCATGAGTAATGTTACCTATGAGATCTGATATTAGAACATATTCATCCTCATTTGAAGAATCTTCACTTCCATATCTAGATCTCTTTCTAGATGGTTCATCATCCTATGCAGCATGAGCATGATGTCTTCTTTTGTTGCTCTTCTTTACTATCTTATGTTTGTTAGGACAATTTCTTGCATAGTGTCCTGCTTCATCACAAGTATAGCATATGATCCTAGATACATCTCTTCTAGTATTATCTCTGTGAGAGTTCTTACCTCTAGAGCCATGAGGTCTTCTTTTGCTTGACTTGGAGTGAGACTTGGAGCATACTATAAGAGCTTGGTCTTCACTTCCCATCTTCTCTTCTCGAGCTGCTATCCGAGCTTCTTCTTGAGATCATTCTTCCCATAGTCTGTTGAACTTGACTAACTTCTTTCTTGCATAGATTCCTTGGATGAAAGAATCCCATGACCTAGGAAGTCCATTCAATGTAGTCATTGCAATCTCTGCATTTTCCACTTCTTCATCAACTGCTTCTAGTTGCTCTTTTATTTGAGAAAATCTTGTGAAGTAAGACTGGATGGTTTCTACATTCTGAATCTTCACATTCTTCAGTTGGTTTCTCAGGGTCATCTTCTGATTGATGTTCTTCCCTTCAAACAATTTGGTTAGGGCATCAAACATAGCTTTAGGTGTCTTAAGAGAGGACACCTGTGGGATAAGGTGATCCTTAATAGAATAAGCAATGATCCTATTTTCCATAACCATATTCTTCTTATGTAAGGCCTTTGCCTCATCTCCCTCTGGAACTGGAACCTCCTCATGAATGTAGGAGTCTAATTCATTTTCTTCCAGGACCAAGGAGATTCTATACTTCCAGGCTCGGAAGTTTTCAGCTCCCTCAATATTTTCATCAAGCTTGGTATGATGAGACATATTAAATTAGAACCTCAAATGGAAATACAAAAGATTTTAGATCTTACCAGGTTCAAGATGTCGGATCCAAAACTTGAGCTGAAATCTTGTAGAGCTGGTTCAGGAGCAAATTAGGGTTTTGCTTTTTCAGAGTTCTGTCCACCCAAATGCCTTGAAATTTGTCCCTAACTTTGATTTTGGGGAGGAGATCAATCTAGGCCTAGCCTCACTAAAAAATTCCTCTTTTGTGAAAATCCCTAATTTCTGACAACAGTGACAGGTCCAAAATTGAAAAACCTCAAAATTGGATTCTGCTTCGACAGAAAGATGCGCCCTAAGGAGGAGAGTTGTTCCACCTTACTTTTGCTGAAAATATGTGGAGGAAGATCCAAAAACTAGGAATCCCTAGTTCCCACAGATGCATAGTGTCTTCTTCTCAAGTTAGCTCTGATACCATGTTAGTTTTTCAACATTAAGCTAGCATTATGTTAGGATCTTTACTGAGAGAATAAAAAGTACAGCAATCAAACACAAGAGACAATGAACACAATGTTTTTGATCGGGGAAACCATAAATGGAGAAAACCCCAAAAATTCCTCAGAGATAGAATCAACACAAGATGTAAAACCTCAAAACAGTAAGATGCACTCCCGACAGCAGTAGTCTTCTTCTTGTCTAGCCCCGGTGTCTTTCCTTCCTCAACTATGCACTACACTTGAGTGTGTGACTGATGTGTGATAAATAGAGATTCCAGATCTCTATTTATACTAATCCCATCATGACTAAAAACCTACTAGGGCTGACCTCTACTTGGAGAGTCTAATAACCCTAGTGCCCCGGAACTTCGGGGACTTTAACCCTTACACAATCGGAGGGTTACCCACTATGACATGACATAAATTGTTTACATTATTGATCCTCCCAATCGGAACATCGGGGCATGACAACATGACTCAAATACATAATAGATACATCCCAGAATAAACATCGGGTTACAATACATAAGATACATAGATGAATACATTCCAAAGTTACAAATACATCAACATATATCCAAGGCCAAAGAATGTTTTAAGCAACAGCAGGAAGTAGTGAAAAGGTGGTTTGATAAGCACAAAGCTAGAACAAAGGAATTTGAAGTGGGAGACCTCGTTCTTAAATGGGATCACCTTCATGATGAAAAGGGGAAGCACATGAATTTTCAACAGTTATGGGTAGGGCCTTTTCAGATTGCAGCAAAACTTGGCCCCTCAACCTATAAATTGCAAGATTTACAGGGGTGGGAGGAGAACTTACCAGTTAATGGTTTAGTTCTCAAACCTTATTTTTCCTGATTTTTGTTTCTTGTTTGTACATAAATAATTTGCTTTGGTTGTTTATTTTGATTTGCTCTAGTTCTATTTTGTTTTAGTTTAGATTTTAATTGATTTCAATAAAAGAAGCAAACCTTTGGTTGCATGGAGAGCATCAAAATTCTGGAGTAATTAAAATCCTTGATCATAAGACTGTGTACTATTGTTTTATTTAAAGGAATTTATTCTAGTTTAAAATTTTTTCCTAAATGGCTATGAACACATTGAATTCCTACGTAATCCTTGTAAAATAACTCAAGATCGAAAAGTCTGGAGTACTATTTCGAGGCTCCATCCATCTGACATTTAAAAATGTCCAAGGGGGTTACAGCGAAAGACCCATGGAAAAAAAGCAAGGTAAACAGTATCGAATATATAAATGATTCCATGCCAAGAATTGAAAGCCAAAATGCAGATAAGAGTCAAAGCTCCTAAGAAAGAAATATGTATCAAAACAAAGTACTGAATCATAAGAGTACAAAATTGCCATAAGTTCTTCTTCGTCTGTGAGCTGAAAATTAAATACATCTCTCACACAAAAGGACACTATGGATAGAGGATCCTAAATAAAAAATTTAGAAAGAAAGTCATGATTAGGATTCAAAAGGACAAAAGTCCAAAAGCACAAAAAAGTGCAAAATTGCATGGGAATGAGGAACAAATGAATATTGTTGTTTACCATATGTTACAATCTTGTGGTGTCCTAGTTGGAAGCTACTCAAAGACAAAGGTAAAAAATGAAACCCATCTTCCTAGCCTCAAAAGAGTTATCTTAACTTTGAAATATTGGGTTCCATTTTCCTAAAATTGGACCATCATCAATGATTAAAAGTACATATATTTTCCATTTGGGAAATCTAGACATCTAGAAAAATTCAACATGTTGGTTTTATTGTTAAAACATTCTATTAATTAAGGAAGAAATTGTCCAGAGATCTGGGTTCACCAGGTAGTTGCCAATTGTTGCAGCTACAACAATTTCCCAAATTTCTAAAAATTTTGGACCCTCCTTTTAAATTTTGTCTTGCTTAGATTTATTGGGATTGCTGAACTTGGTTCTTTCTCTGTTACAATGTTCAATCTTTGAAGTCAAATTGAGGTAAATTGTTGAATGACTATCTTTATCTGCTGATGTTTTTGATTTGAACTTGAGGTTTTGACTTATGGATGTTTTCCTATTTTCGCCGTTGGATGTTTATTGGACTAAGTATCGGGGCCGTAGTCATCTATGCCGTTGCGGAAACTTACTTACAAGTAACCCGATCCAAAGTGTTTTTTTCGTTGATGAATTTCTTCATTTGATTCTAATATCGACATTTTTATTTCATCACAATAGGAGCATTATTCCATTGTGTTTCCACCTTCTTGGATGGCATATTACAAACACTCCGACAAAAGCTTATATCCTTGTCGATTCCGCAGTTTTATTGGTTTTTATTATTTTAGTTTTCTCGCTATCAGAGCTATGTTGACTGTTGATCGGGGGATTATTCTTTGGTTGTTCTGATCGGTGATGTTCTCCATTGCCGTGGAGTTCGTAGTTTATTTGATTTCGCCATTGCGGCTCCGGAGTAGACTAACCATTCAACTTGGTTGTTCTATTTTTTACTGATGTTTCAATTTTTGCCGATTGTTTTCTATGCTTCCGGAGTCCCTAGTCCTTCCGCTCACCGATGTTTTTTATGTTGATCGTGGAAACCGTTTTTTGTATGGTTTTCACCGTTGTGGCGGCTTAATGAACTAATACTCCTATGCTGTAGTATGGTCACTTGTTGAAGTGGATTATTTTCCCGATGCTTAGTGTTCTTTGCTTTTGACTATCTGTGGGGTTTTTCCTGCCATTTTTTGGTGTGCTTTACACTGTTCTATGGAATGGCGGAGATTTCCCGTGGGCATGGGTCGATGTTAATGTTGATTGAGCTGAAGAACGTAGTCTGGGGGTGTAAGCACAAGCTTACATGATTTATTTTTCCTTGACATTCCTTATTTTCATGCATTAATACTGTTTATAGCTCATATTATAGAATGCATGTATTGATCTAGTTTGTGTTACTTTGTTAAACACTAATGATCTGATATGTTCAGGATAAAAAGATTACTGCAAAGAATATATGTCTAAAAGGAAAAGCAGAAGAGAGGAATCCATGAAAGAAGAATCTAAAGAATAAATAAGTGGATATGTGGCTCAAGTAAAATAAGAGAGCGAAAGGCTGTGATAAACAAGATCTCAAAAGGACCAACGGATTATAGAGCGTAATCATTAAGAGCAGAGGCCCGGGATTGGGAAGCTTGTCAGTTACCAAGCTGGTCCTTTTTCATAAAAGTGCTTTTAAATATTAAATATTAAATGTAATGTTTTTATGAATCATGAACATTGACAAAATGAAAAAACTATGAGATTAAAACAGTTGGGGGGAGCCCAAATGTCACCCGGTGGGGGCAACCCAAAGGTTTTGTTGTTTTTGTATAAATATAGGAAAGTTACAGGGAATCAGGACTTTTTCCCAGTTAGATTTGTGAGAACATGTTGTAAGACGAACTATTTCATTTTGCAATAGAGAATTACAATTTTGCCTGTTGGAGAAAGCTTTGCTAGAATGTTCAAATGTTGTGCAATGGATGTTGTTGAAGGGGAACTATTTTGTTTTCAGATTTTGTCCATTAACTGTGAGATCATTCTAAATTTTTGAACCTATGTTCTTGTATGAATACTCTCTAGTTTATCTTATGGAATTGCCACTATGAGTAATGAATGATTTTCATCAACAATGAGCTCTCTTGTTGTCCATCTATCTATTCATGTTTATGTGTTTTGAATTAAAGAACAACTACCTATGATTTTTCTTAATGCATGAACAGTAATACATTACTCATTAAATGATAATCTCTCTCCCTAGGGACATTTTAGGTAGTTGATTTAATTTATTGTTGTGTGTGATTTAGATGCGAGAGAGTTTAAGACAAGAAGTAAGAACCTGTGCATCACATCGTGACTGCTCCTTGTATTCTCTATCAATATTCATTTTAGATAGGCACTTGCATCTCATACTTAAAACTAAAACAAAAATATACACAGTGGACTGGGCCACAACCAGTAAAACCTTTTATTTTTGTTACTTGACTTATGGTATCCGTACCATAAATCGGATGGATTCCCCATACCAAATAGTCACGGGCTAGTTGGGAACATTGACTAGGGAGAGTCCTTTGCTGTTGTTGCTTGCGATTTTCCAAGCCTTAGCAAATTCATACTCGACATTTTTTCACACTCTTCCATTTTTTGTTCTAGGATACATGTTTTTTTTTAACCTCTGTTCCTCCTGCCATATCTAATGGTTTAAACTACCTGTAAGTCAACTGGATTCTTCTTTTACCAGAATTCCTTAATCCATTGCATTTAGATCTTCATATAAACACCTAGCATATAATGTTGGATTATTTTGGATTTTAGATCTATATTATCAACTGTCTAGAGACCCATAACTTCAAATCCTCAACACAGATATTACTTTAGTTTATTACATAGTTTCTGTGGTCTCACTATCTTAGACACAAAGACTCATAACTCCACAAGTTTTTCCTTTGTCAATGTTGAACTCATCCTGCTACCTTATCAATAGACTAAACTTTTATTTTTAGGCTTGATTTTTATTCTACTATCAACAATTTATGTGCCATGACTTCAAATACTAAGTGAACATAATCATCTTTTATCTTCTATTTGATTGCAGAAATCATGGTCTTCATTACTCTCACATTTTGTTGTTCTCACGTTACTTCATACTTTCTCTTATGTCATCCATACACCATACCTTGATCACCCATCATCTTTGAAGAATATGGATTCAATATAATTCAACATTGGACACCAATTGAGTTTTTCTTAGATACCAATTGAAATTTTCTGACTTTAACTGCCCCTGAGTATAAACTTCCCCCAAAACCAATGGTTGTAGCTAATACAATTTTGAAACCAGAACCGAGGTTCATTAACCACGTAATGAGATATTACCATATTTGATCTACGTTATCCCTCTTTTTCTCTTCCCTCTTTTCCTTCTCATATTTAACATACTTAACTTAAAGATATCAATCTCCCCCTGAGATCATACAACATTTCCTATGCCTTTAAGATGACTGTCCATGTCCTCAATTTTAGTTTTTTTTTTTTTTACAAATGAGAGATTTTTTTTTTGAAGTAAATTCCATAATAAATGTCTCCTTCGTAATCTCCTTCATCCTTATCTACATTTGGGTATTCTTATACATCACTAAGTAGCTTTCCCTCATGATGAATTCCATTTTTATCTCTGACCTCATTATGCTCAACATTATCTTTGGAGACCTCACTGATGTTTGAAATCTTTATCTCTTCTACATATTTGGAGTCTTCCTTTCTTCTCCACACCTTTCCATGAGGTATTTTTCTCACTGGTTTCTTAGTCTTCATCTTCCATACCTTCTTATGAGTTTCCTTGGAAGGTCTACATGTCCCATTCTTGAAATGTCTTGCAAAGTGTCCAATATTGTGACATATGAAACACAAAATATGTCTTTTTCTATTAAAGCTGTTGGTGTCTTATTTCCTTATTAGCCCTTCATCTTCTTCTTTGATTCTACAATCATCATCCTAGTGAGAAAAATTGTGACAGAAATGACAATATCCATAGAATGTATGTTTGGAGAATCTCTGGTTCTACTTGTAATGAATCTTTTCTTTTGCATGTCTTCTCAAATTTTTCATCTTGGGGGGATGAGTATAATTATGATAATTGGACTTCAATTCCTTGTGATTCTTGTTCTTCCTAGGTGTATCTTTGGAGGAATCATCTTAACATTTAAAATTTTCAACATTTTCATGAATGATGGAGCTTGATCCTTTATGATAATATCCAAGACCTATTTTATCCCTTGGGGATCTTTGTAAGATAAGGACTTTATTAAGAGCTTTAGTACTTTCCTTGAACTTCTCGCTAATAGTTAGCTGATCTTTTATCTTCTTTACTTCTTCCTTCAATTCAACAACTTCTTGTTTTAATCTCTTTACCTCTTTCATACTAGCCAACACTTGTTGTCTTGAATTTCGTAGACCTTCTTGGAGGGTTTTGACTTCCTCTTCTTTTGACTTCTTCTCTTCTTGATATTTTGACAATTTTCCTTTCACCACTTTGTTATTTTTCCTACAGTTTTCAATTTCATCTACAGCAGCTGTGTATTGGGATTCTATGTCCACTTTTGTTTCCTCATCTGAGTTTTTTCTCCCTATAAATACATTTTCTTCATATTCACTTACCTTTTCATCTTCACTTATATCCTCGAGAATAGAAAGTCTTCCTTCTTCTTTTTTCTCAACTGAGTAGAGGTCTTTTATCTTGTCCTAAAGTTCCTTTGCGGACTTACATTCACCTATCTTATCTTTGACATCATCAAGTAATCCATCAAGGATTAAAGCCAATGCCATTGAGTTACTTTTCTTGGATTTCTTTTGAGATGGAGTCCTTATCCTCTTTGGTGAGAAGTAATCAGTGATTACTGAATTCCGTACATCATGTCCCAATTCCTTCAGATGAATTTTCATTCTTGTACTCTAAAATATGTATTTTTATTTTCAAAATATTGGAGATCCATTTACTGTGTAAATACCTTCTTGTTGATCCATAGTGGTTTTAATGGGATCTTCCTTCTAGTGGTTAAACTGTAGTGAAGGAACCTGCTCTAATACCAGTAGTTGGTTTATTGGTCAATACTGAGAGGGGGGAGTGAATCAGTATTGTTATATTTTTACTAATTTAACCACTTTTTAAAATTTAATCAAAACATATAACAACAAGAATACACAGATCACAATTTTAACATGGATGCCCAATAGGGTAAATCACCAATACGTCCTATTACTGGAAAATTGTTATTTAAAATAGGTTTTCCTACTACTACAGACAATGATGGTATTACACCCTATTTTATAAATACCAATTGGAAGGAGGCTACGACCCCTTGGTTTATTAGCTACAACTGACAGGATGCTACAACACCCTATTTACCAATTTCAATTTGGTGAAGGCTACGACCCACTAGTTTATTAGCTGCTACTAAAAGGATGCTATGACACCCTATTTTCTCAGCTACAACTGACAAGATTCTCCTACACCCTATTTACCAGCTTTTGTTGGAAGGAGGTAACAACCCCCTGTAGGCTGATTTCCTGCCCTAGCTCCACACTGCCACCCTAATATGTTTTCTATAATATGTTATATTTATTTTTCCCTCCATTCTTTGTCACACCCACTGGTCTCTATCTTATGCTATGGATACCTCGATATAGATGACACAAAAACCTTCTATCACTCATACTTTTGCATATATGTATCTTCATGTTTCCTACAGACACATCTCTTTATTCTGGAAACATACCCTTTCACAATCATGCCCTTTCAAATCTGATTGCCAAACCTTTTCAACAATCTATGACTAACGATTTTTAATTAAATAATTAATTAAAAACTTATTGATCACTTCTGATCTGTGAGCTCCCTTCTTCTTTGATCGCAAGATTAATCAAACCAATGCATGTGGAATTCCTCTCCTCCATCAGCGAGAATACTCTATCTTCAGGCCTTCAGGATTCTCTTTTTCTTACACATGTGGGATTATTTTCTTCCTCTATGAGCTCTTTGTGAGTTATGTTTATTGCAGGCTCATCTGTACACATTTATCTCACAAAAGACGGACTTCACCTTCCATCTATGAGTTTCATGTTGGACATTCTTATTTACCATTTATGGACACAGCTCAGCTTAACGTTTTATGATGCTTCCACAATATCCTTCTCCATAATCAATCATTCCATTTGACCTAATTATGAATCTTTTCGGTCTGTTGATTTAGCACATAGATTTCCTCCTCAAAATTGTATTTCCGCACCATGGTTTCCTCATTAACGATTTCCAACCGTTGATCTTTGTCGGGCATTTTCCTGACCATCGATCTCCAAATTATGGGATGCGGGATGTGGGATGTCAATTGTCTGCTTTTGACTTTCCACAAAATTGTTTCCAAAATCTTCTTTCCATAGGATCCTTTCCGCAAGCTCCTCTCCACAAGATTCTTTCCACAAGGTTCTTTTCGCAATTTTCCTTCCTCATCATCGATCTATTTTAGTGGAACTAACTTCATCCAACCGATCCCTCCAGATTGTGGGATGCGGGATGTGGAATCACACTTTCCTATTTTGGACTTCCATAATTTCCTTCCGCAACTTTGTTTCTGCATTGCGGATTGGAGGATGGAGAATCAAACTTTCCTATTTTGGACTTCCACAATTTTCTTCCGCAACTTTGTTTCTGCATTTTCTTGGACCATTGTTTTCCTTGTCGATTTACCCCTCACTGTCCATCTTGATCTTTTGCGGAACTTTTCCTTGTCGACCTAAATTATGCGGTATGCTTCCTAACCATTGGATCTTGTGCAGGATGCTTCCTAACCGTCCATTCTATAACTAATGCGGATCTGCATTCTGTCTTTGTTGATTATACAAAAACTGATCCTCATTCATCGGATCTCATGCATATAACTATGCCACCTCATCATTGTGCCATTTTGTCTTTACTTTTACTTATGCTACGTTAACTTTACCACGATATATTTTTCTTATCCTTTGTACTTCATAAGCAACTTTGGCATCACTACCTTAGTCTTTAATCATCATTAGGAGACGGTCATATCCCATGTCATCATATGTGTCATGCCACATCCTCAACTATGACATGCCATGCCATCACTAATTTAGTATTTCACTGAGTTTTTCCTGCCATCATATCCACTGGTTATTCCTTTATCATTCATGAACACATTTGACATCAATGACAACTATAACCCAAACTTGTCAATATCCCTAACAGTCACTAGGGATACATCATGACCAATAAATTTTCTTACTTCATCATATAACTTCATCTTTTCATCAAAGGTATTTTCACCTACATCTTTATTATTATCTAGCAATTCAATTCTAGACTTATACTTATATGTAGCTTCTTTAGGGACATTATCAAATGTGTACTCCTAGATTTCAAAGGTTGGGCCTTTGACCTTCATAGTTTTCTTTCTGCTTTTAGTCTTTGCAACCTGTACGAGTTTTCCTTGCTTTCCAATATTTAGTTTCTTGGGTTGTCTATAAGTATCCTCCTCATCCACAATATCCATGGTTTATGGGAAATCCCTCTTATTTATCTTTTCTGAGAAACTAGCCAATGGAGTGATATGGGTAGCTGCAACAAGAATGCTAGAAAGATCTTGCTGAGGAGGAGAACCCCCTGGTGCAAGTGAAATCTGATCCTATTGTAGATACTCACCATCATTATTATCGTTGGGATATTCTATCCAATTTTCTACCTCAAATGACCCTGCTACCTCAAAATGCTCAAATGGTTTGTTCTTATTGTATTTCCTCCTATTTGAAATGATATAGTGCAGGTCATAATTGACTGAGGCTTCCATTGAGAATCCCATTTATCTAAGCATGATTTCAATCACTGGAAGGGATTCTTTACTCTTAATGGTAAGAGGACCAACTTTCCATGGAAATTCGATCCCTAAAGGCTTCTTATAGCTCAAGAAATGCTCATCTTCCACTATTAGCCTTTTTCTAACCAATTCTAATACAAATAACCTTACTATCAAGAATTATGGAAGGACATAACGTTGGTGAGAAAATACATATACCCTAATCATAGTATTGTGTTCAGAAAGGAACCAATCTCCAACTCTTCTTTCAGGTGATAACTGCAATAACTCTTTCATTTCTGGAAAGACTCTGGGCAATTTCAATTGAAAGAAAACATTGTACAATGGGGCTATAAGAAAACTCATAACCTTGCAATAATATTTACTCATGTCTTTATTTATAACCATCTATGGGAGTTGTGGGCTATCCTCATTGAATGTTAAAAACATCCTCATCAGAAAATATTGAAACCTGAAATTTCTTGTCTTGTGGATGTTTATCAGCTGAGAACGAATGTTCTCAGCTAAAATTTAACACCCCATTTTTTACCCTATTTGCATTAAAAATGTATATGATGTATATATTGTAATTAATCGTGGTGTGGAGCTAAAGTAAAAATCCCCACCATCGATTAATCGTTTTATGTTCTAGCGATTAAAATCATTGTCGAAGGTATATTTTGTGCTAGCCAACACTATAATTTTGTCATCATGTAATTTTGCAATTTAATTAAAAAACCCAACCAGCTATGTCTATGCAACATTAAAAGAGAAGGGGGAATGATTTTCCTAAGTAATAGGGAGGGAAATTATTTAAACCTTTTGGACAATGGGGGAAAGCCAAATGTCAAAGGGAGAACCCATGAAACCCTCAACTACCTTTCTTGTCTCATTCACCCAATCATTAAAATTCTGCCAAGAATTGGTTGAAATAGTTATTGCATGGGGATGGGAGGAGTATGGGTAGGAAATTCGAATTTGGGGAAAATCCATTTTTGGGGAAAATCAATTTTGACTTTTGGGGCAAGAAAACACCCAAAATGCATGCCCATTTGCCCATACATCCACGTTCTTCATTTTTGCTCATGCAAGGAAGCTTAGGAGCTGTTTTACCTCCACGATTTTGTTGGCTGTGTGTTCTTCCTTCACGATTTGGACTCCTAGGAATTTTTATCATTATCATTCACCCACGTTGGGGCTCCCTCAAGTGGCTGGGAAATTGCTAAGTGTGAAACCCACGATTTTTGGATTTGCTGTGTATTTCTTCCTCATGTGGGCAGTCGTTCTTCATTTTCTGGAGGCTGGGAATTTTGTTTTTTTGATTTTCTTGTGGTTGGGTTCTTCCACAACGTTTTCTATTGCATTTCACCAATGTTTACCAAGCTGAAAATTCGTTTTTGTCTTGCCCAGCGATTTTCAGGAGAGACCACATCCTCTTGAGTGTTGTTGATGAATTTGTTTTTGGCCATGTTAGGGCCAAAACATCCCTGGAATACAGTCTGCTATTAGTGGGTTGGAATATGGTCTGCTATTAGTGGGTTGTTCTTACCCTCCTTGGAAATTAATTATGTGGCTGAACTATTCTCCTCTACCCAGAAATGGTGTATATTGCTATGTATGCAATTGGTCTTTGGACTGTGTAGGAGTGGAAAGGAGTCTACTTGACAAACCTAGTGTTTTGCAAGAGCCTCATAGACAGAGCTAGAGGGTTTAATCTCTTCTCTACACCCCCTGAATAGCACTGGAAGGGAAGTCATGTCCTGAGGGACTGTGCAGTAGAGAAATGAATGATTCCTTATGTTGGGTGTGTATGGATGTCCTAGGATTGAAGCTAGTTCTAGTGTAGGAATCCTTATCTCTTCATTGAGCCCACCAGCTTAGCAGAGAGTGCTTCCATCTCCTGATAACCTAATAAACCCAACTTGTTGGCTTGGTTATGTGTTTTTGTTTACTCTTGGTCTGATAAACCCAAACATGTTGGTTTGACTGAGTTTTGACATATCTTTAATTATGTGTGATCCTGCTTAGTTTCCTTATTCCTTGTGGGAATCATGCCCATATTAGGGGTGGCAGTGTTGCTGAGGGATTAAGGATCACATTGGCCTATGGTTGGTTGGAACACTGCAACGACATAGCTGGTTGCAGGGCAATCTTCTTCATAAGATAAGTATTCTTGTGTTTAAATCCTTGCAATTATATTTGATAATGAATTACAATGAACATGGTGAATGAGTGAATGTATGGTTTTGCTTCTACTGTATGGTAATAATGTATGCATATTTTGCTTCAAATCATTTCAATTTTTATGTGTATGTTCATGGGACTAGTTTCCTGGATTGATAGTATGTAGGTAGCGTCCTCTTTGTCAGTCAGAGGATCTAGGACAGTACAACAAAACTCATCAAATTTAAGATGCGTAGACCACATGGACTGACTCAATGGTTCAAACCCTACTTGACTGGTGCTAAGGGTGAATATTAGGCTCTACAAGGGTTCCATGACGAATTTATTCCTATCCATACCTAAAAATTGACTCGTCAGGGTTAGCAAAGACTATGTTTCTTCATTGAACAAGTTGTAATCAATGGGAAAAGGGTGGTTTGGAAATTAACTCTCAGATTTTGAGCAGGTTTTGAAGAAAGATTATTTTTGTTCGACTGGGGATTCTTGGAAGAACTGGAGTAGGTATTCTTCTTTGTATTCTTTATATTTTTGGGAAAAATAAGCGGGGGATTAGCAGAGTGTTACATATGACAAGGGAGTTTATTGGACACAAGATCTTAGATCCATACACATCCATTATTACCCCTTTGGACAAATAGTAGTTACTGGCACACCATTCTACAAATTATGGGCAATTGGGGGTTTGTTCAACATAAAAATAAAATAAATATGGACTAAAGACTCTATGGGTATCAATACCCTGTTCTTGTAGGATTTTTAATTTTCTTTTGGTAGCTTATACATTATCATTCAGTAGGATAGTATCGAAGATTTCTGAGTCTTTATTTGCTAGGGATTCTTCTACATTCTGGTACTTGAGACTCTAAACCTCTAAGTCCTCCACTTCAGCCATGAAAAAACCAATTTAGCAGAGAAATGAATGTACTAGGTCAGTTGACAGCTTGGTTTGGAGGTTTGTCCATGATGGCACTTTCTACACATTTTGAAACCTCACTTTTCGATGCTCCAAAACAAAAATGGTTTGAATCCACGTGTTGTGATTTATACTATTTTATTTCCCCTATTGACCATGCATATTTTCCAACCAAATGGATCTTTATCTGTAGATCTGGGACCTTTTAATATGGGTCATTTAATATTGATCATCGGTTGCTTGTATTGTCACATTCCCACTATATCACCCTTCAATCACCTCCTTTTATCTAAAAAAATTCCCAAATGTGAACCGTCCATTTGTGGCTTCCACCTACTTACCAAAATCCTTCTTTCTCTCTCTTTGAAATGGAAGAATCTATGTCAACTGTTAATCTAGACCATACCTCATCTAGGCTATCAAAAGTTGGGGTCATTTAACATTCTGATATACTCAAGACTATATTCCTTCACGTACCTTAGGTCTACAGAATTGATCTTTTCCATCGATCAAAACCACCTCAGATGTTCATCGTTCAATCTAGAGGAGCCTACCAAATTTCACCATTTTTAAAAGTGATTCCTTACGTGCACATTCAACAAGTGGAATTGTTCTCCTCCCTAGATATTTCTCTGACTTGATATTCATCATTGAAACATGCCCTCTCTTTAAACCATTCTGCATATCTGAAATGTAGTCTTCCAAAAGCACTTTAGATCAGCAAAATTTACCTCCACCATTGATCTAGACCATCCTCGATCTTTTCCGTTGAAACTTGTTGGTGCTTATGCGATTTTGTAAATCCAAAAATCCTTTTTCATTGTGCCCTTTATATTTGTGAAATAGATTTCTCCCATCGATATTCTTTTGCCATTGATTGTCACTATCAAAATACACCCTTTTCCACATCATTCCACTGATCTAAACATTTTCTTTCTCTTTTCAAACTCAAACAGAGATATTGTTTACTACTGTGGGTCTTATACTTCTCTTCATCTAATGGGTAGTGGGACTAGGGAGCTAACTTGTTCCTTCCTTTTCCAAAATTCACAAACCTTTTTACTCAAGCCTATCATCTCTTGCAGAAACTCATTAATATCCTCCAAGGTCATATGATATAAAAATTGTACATACCTTATTTGTCCTCTTATAGGCCCAAACCCTTCCATCTATTTAGCACAAAAATAGTGCTAACAAGTGTTTCCAACTAGGGATGCTATCCTCCTTGTGAGGTAGACAAGAACCCATAGACCAGGTGCCAAATCCATTCGGGGGCTGCCCATATTTCATACCTCAAAACTTTTATGGTTGTTGTCTATGTAAACAAAAATTAAAGAAAATGAAACATGGTTGTCCTTCTAGCCCTTAGGGACTTCTCCTCGAGCTTCAAATATTATGGTACCACCATTTGTACTTCTTGAAATAAAGAAATATATACAACTATGATACATGAGTTTACCTCTTCCCTTCAGGTCAAATAATGCTTGATAAACCTTCCATTTACCAGACCTCCTTCCAGCAGAGATCCATTATGATGTTGTAGAATGAAAGCATTTTCCCCTCTGTGTGTTGCAACAATATAAGGACCCACCCACATGTGGTCAAACTTCCCATGTTTCCCTTATTCTCCATGAGGTGCATGCCATTTCAGGACCAAGTTATCAATCAAGAATTTTTCCTCTTTAACCCTCCTATCAAAAATATTCTTCATTTTTTCTTGGTGCATCTATACTTTACCATAGGATTTGTCTCTTAACTCATTCAATTCTATGATTTGATTGACTCTTCTCTGCACATAATTTGGTTCATCCTGCTGCTCCTGCAACAGCCTCATGACTAGTACTCCCAAGGATGTGGGCTCTGTATACCAACTGGAATGGTGACATCCCAATTGCTCTTTTTGTGTTGATACTATCATCCCATAAAGCATATTTCAACTTCTTATACCAGGATCTCTTGTTGTCTTCCAACAGCTTCTTAATAATACTCACCAAGATTTTATTTGAAGATCCTGCTAGCCCGTTCCCCTGTGGGTAATAGGTAGTAGAATGATTAAGGCTGATATGATATTTATGGAAAAAATTAATCATTTTCTTAGATTTCAAAGCCATTACATTGTCTTTCACTATCCTCCTGGGGAATCCAAACCTACCCAAAATGTTTTCTTCCAAAAAACTCATGATCACCTCATCAGTGTCCCTCCTGAAAGGTATTTCTTCAATCCACTTTGTAAAATAGTCTGTGGCTATCAAAATACATCTATGTTGTCCAAAAGAGTTTGGGTTTATTTCCCCAATGAAGTCTAGCCCCCACTATTGAAAAGGTGTCACCCATAGATATTAGGTTAAGTGGAATTGGAACAGGTTTCCTCTTACCATAGAAAATTTGGCATTGGTGAAACTTATTTATCTTTTTATATACATCGGAAAATAACGAGGGCTAGTAGAAACCAGCTCTCAAAATTTTATTTTCCATTACCTTCCAAGAATGGTGTGCCCCATAATCACCTTTATGAAACTCATATATGGTCTACTGGGATTCATTCTCCAAAAGAAAATTTAATAAAACACCACCTAAGTATTTCCAATATAGATATTCATTCAGAATGCAAAACTTGCCCGTTATTAGCTTTACTGACCTTGCCCTTGTTTTTCTCATCCCTCCAAGAGCCTGTAAATTTTGCAGTACATATACAATGTTAGAATACCATAGTTTTGGGCCAGGAAAGGGAAGTAGGTATAAAGTGAAAAACAAATTAAGGAGGAAAGTGAAGTGTAAGAACAGGAAGAAAAAGAAAGTGTGCAATTCAAAGGAAAGTGAAGGAAGGAAATGAAGTGCAGAAGTGTGAGAAGGAAAGGAGAATCTACATGTGTGCAAAAGGATAACGGCTAGAAAGCAATAGGTCAAGAAGATTGTGGGTGCTAGAGTCAACGGAAGTCGGCGGGATTCGGTGTAAGCTAGCGGAATTCACACGTATGAAGGAATATATGTAAGTTAGGAGGATAGTTCCTTGTGTCAGTCACACCTATGACAACTTTTAATCATTTTTGACAAATTATTATGACCTGTAATAAATTAACTATGTGTATTCCACCCTGCATGGTCTTGTAGAAGCTATAAATAAGAGGAATCCATTTTGTATAAGGGTTGGAAAAATTTGAATAAATTAGAGAAGAAGTTAGAGAGTAGTGTCATAGAAGGTTGTTGATCCATGGAACCCATTTTGCAGAAGGGTTTCCTAGTAGTAGTGTTTGTAAGGAGTCATTCTGTAGCTGAGTGTGTAGATAGTAGTTAGAAGAGTTGATCCAAGTTGTGTGCGGATCAATAGGAATAGTTAGAAGAAGATCATAATAAAACCAGAGAGCATGAGAGCAAGAAAGAGTCTGTGAGCCTAAAAGACATATCTCAAAAAGTCTACAGTCAAGTCACAGACTGAAAGGTGCATATATTTCTCATTCCAGATGAAGAGCACCTTTGTGGTTTTTTTCCGGTTGGGTTTCCACATCATATATTGTGTCCTTTGAATGTGCATGTTGAATTTTTGTAGGTTATATTGTGTTCTTTACATTTATTTCTTAAGTGAATTTTGCAATATTAGTGAAAGGATTTGAATGAATGAATGACCAGCATCATTGAAGCATTTTGTATTATTTCAAGTTCATTTGTTGTTAAGTTGTTAAGGAAGAATCTGTGTCGTGCTGTTGTGCCACTGTTGATTTAGTTAAATAACTCTAGCCATTCGAATTTGTTGAGCACCTTGGTTTTGCACCAGGGGACTATAATCCCTTTCCTAGTTGCAGAAACATTGTTTTGGAAGTTGCATAATGAGGAAATATATCTCGAGTGAAACTTTGCCTACGTCATAGGTGTTGTCAATTGAGCTTGCTCTGTTGGGATGATACCTTTGGGTGTTTTGTTGCGTGCAAGGAAAACCTAATCTTGGGTTGTGTGTGTGAGGAAAATTAGCCAACAAATGGTCCCATTCCTGGGAACATAATCATTCATGTCGAGGGAAATGTTGTGGCATCCAACAAAGAAGGAAATCGAGGATTAGCTAGAGTCTAAGACATTATCATTTGTGCAAATGGAGAGTGGACTATCGAGGTTGATCCCAGAAGATTGGTTGGATCGATACCTGTAAAAATATATTCACAAAATATTATTTGCAGATTTTCCTGTTGTGTTTCATGAGTGGTTGACAAGATTGGCATCTCAACAGACAAACTTTCATATAAGGGAAGTAGTTGAGTGGAATGTTCAGCTGATCTGTAAGTTATAAAGTGTAAGCAACCCCATCTCTAGTGCTATTGATTTTTGGGTTGATAGTATTTTGCAAGGATATATTACTAAGTTTACAGTTGAGATGATAACCTTAGATAGTGAGGCTAAAAGAATTTTTTCCAAGGACCCCACGGGACGTACTTTTTATCTATAAATATATGGATAAAGATGCTCGTCTATGACAAGGGAATTTTGCAACTGAGTAGTTGAGTCACAATATCTAGAAGAGAGGATATGTCATAGAATACCTATAAAGAAAATGGGAAATAGTGAGTTGAGATGTTCCTAGGAAGTACAAAAGTTGAACTAGAAGATGTATTTTTAAGGAGTGGAATAAGATTCCAATCAGGGAAAATGAGGAAAACAATAGGAGGAAGACAGAATCCTAGTATGTTCGAAGAAAGTGAGTATGATATTGGCTCACATCTAAATGAAGCGTATTGTGACAAAGAGGAAGAATATCAACCATTTTATGAAGGGGCATAGGAATCAGAAGACTCTTCAGAAACACCAAAATTATAATGTAACTACACCATGCCAGCAGCATCTCCAAAGGTAAAGTCTATAACCTCATCTCCTAAAATAACTATGAATACTGGTAGTACTAGTACTGCGACTAGTGCAAAAGGAATCTCACCCTCATTACATTTTCCATTGAAGACCCCCCAATGCTAACTCGATGGCTGGGACATATATTAGGTTACCTACATTCAATGGAAATGGAATAGAAGATCCAAAGCAACATTGGTTCCTCTGTGAAGATGTTTGGATGGTTTTCCAGGTTCAAAATGAAGATATAAGGAAAGAACAGATGATTATGACTCTACGGGGTCATGTGCTAGACTAGTTTTTGAAGTTTTGCATAGTACCAGCAAGAGATGCACTGAAGAATCTTGATGAGATCAGAGTCATGATGATTTATGAGTTTAGAAAACCTAAATTTGAGTCGCGGTGTATCACCGAAATCAAGGAGATAAAGAAGTTATCGACGGATTCCATATGGGATTTTGACCAGTGGTTGTTGGGGTTTAATTATGTATAAATTAATCCACATATTCTTTAATTATCAAT
The DNA here is from genome assembly GCA_001517045.1 of Pseudotsuga menziesii. Classification (NCBI taxonomy): domain Eukaryota; kingdom Viridiplantae; phylum Streptophyta; class Pinopsida; order Pinales; family Pinaceae; genus Pseudotsuga; species Pseudotsuga menziesii. The sequence goes on from LPNX010605490.1 coordinate 874,528, forward strand.
CGGTGTTGGTAAGCTTTGAGTTGACACAAAATATATGTGAAAGTAGAGGGTGTCATGTAAATATTCTAACAAACAAAAGATCAAAAGATCTTTCAAAATGAAAAACTGAGTCAAACTCCTAAAAATTCAATTATTAAAGTAATTGAACTGAGGTAGAATGATAGACTAAACAATTGATAATAAACTTTAATCTGAAATACAATTAACAATTAACTATTGAAATGGAAAACTAGGGTGCAAGGAGAACTTAACTTATAAGCAACTAGAAAACTTAATAAAAGAAGCAAGTAGAAAACTTAATAAAAGAAATATCTTTAGGTTATATCCTACAAGTTTTTTCAACAATAACACAACATAAAAGAAACAACCTAGAAACATACTAAGGAAAACACATATAACACTATATCACATACAAACAAATAAATCAATTCAAAAGGAATAAACATAAAACCATACAACAACAAAACAAAATCAGAAACAAAACTTAAGAATAACTTAAATTTCGTTCAAGGTAAAAGAAGTAAGAAAATGATAAAACTTTAATAAATAATTTAAAACAACTAAAATTTAACTTTAAGATTAAACAAAACTGTCATCTAACTATTACAGTCAAAACATAATTCAGACATCAACAAAACAAAACTAAAAACAATCTTAAAACACATAAAAAATGATAAAACATAACTAAGGGCTGAATGACAGACTGAATTGTGGGTCTGAAAGGGGTGGCTGAATAACAGATTGAACAAGCTGTCCAAATGACAGTATTCATAGTTAAAATAGTAAAAATAACCTAAATGAACTAATCTTCAGCTAAATCCATGAAGATGTAATTCTAATGCATCGAAACAATAAATAAACCTATTTAATAGAAAATTAACTTTAAACTAATTCATAAACAAAAGAAATCATTGCATATTAAACTAACAAATAAAATGGAAATTAACTTGCATAAATTCAAAACAGGAAAGGAAATAACAGAATTGAACCTATTCTAAATTCATGAAAACAACTTATTCTATATTCTTGAAAACAAAGACTGAAAGTAATGCTGGAAATGAAATAATTGGAAACAAAATGACTGAAAGCAAATAACTGAAAGCAAGCTATGTGCACATCTAACTAATTAACTTCGAAATAAAAATAAGTTAATGTATTGTAGAAAAACAAAATAGAATAGCATTTACTATAATCTAATGGAAGCAAACTAGAAATTAAACTAGACTAGATAAAACAAAAAAGAAACTAAGCTAAACAAAGGAAATGAACCTCTGGTTGACTAGGGGCCCTCTCAGCAATCAGGGGTGATTCCTGGTTAAATTCTACCTAAACGCAATCTTCAACAACAATGCATACATCTCTTTATTCAGATGGTGGAACAAAAATACAATGTTCAATAGTAAATCATAGCAAGATGTCTTCTACTAACTCTACTAACTAACTAATTTTCTAGCTAAATTTTTCTCTCTCGTAGAGGCTTCCCTTTAGTGGTTGAATGCACTCTAAATTTAGTCAACTATAATGGTGTTTAACTGATCACAGGCCAATGCATTAGCATCTTCCTTCTTCATATTAGTCTGGTTCTTTTCACTAGACATCATACGCATAGGTTCCTTCTTTAGTGCAACAGGTCTTCAAAGGTGGCACACGACTCCTTCTTCAACGCGACTATGGAATGGTGGCGAGCAAGGGCAGCCTACATGGTGGGTCTTCTAGAATGCAGGTCATTCTATTATTTAAATGTGCATACTGGGGGTAGTTTAGAGTCAAGTAGAGGAGGCCACGAGCAATCCTTCTAGACTGAAGACGCTCCATCCTTTGAACGCATGGGAAGTGAATAGTTTGGTGTTGGGTGAAATCAACACACTGACGATCCTTCTAGAATGATGATCATACTACCACCTAGGTGCATGGAAAACACAATGTTTTGCGGTCTATTCCAAAGTTTTAATGCTTGAAATTAATTCTCAACAGCGCGTGATCTGATGGGCGATCTGGACGGAGAGCTGAGCGGAAGGATGAGCCATGAGATGGATACGATAGGGGTCTATCTAAGGAAAAGGAAGTGTCTATCTACTACCACGCTTCAGGACTAGATTCGTCAGCAACACATTTTGACATCTGGCAAACCACCAGCGAGTTTCACACAATGGGCTAGATGACGAGTTGGACGTTGAGCTGGACATGCTGTGCAAAAGGTAGGTTGAATGCGTTTTGCATATTAACTTGGCCCAAAAATATTATAAACCTGCAAACAATTATACAAACCAATTAATACATCAAATGCATTTTAATAATGTTATTTTTGATTAATAAAACCATAAAAATGATAATAATAAAATAATTTTATATAAACCTTAAAAACACTCATACCTGAGGTTGAATAATGATTTGAGTGACATAAAACATACAAAAGATAATAAAATACGTGTTTAAATGAGTAATTTATCCGCAAAAAATGGTAACAAATCTAGGCTCAACATTCCCCCAAACCAGAGAAATGCCAAGTCCCACTGAGCAAAATAGCAAGTCTTTCATGTCAAGAATTTATATGAAAATAACTTTATTGAGTTTTCAATAGTTCTCAGGTTCTAAATAATTTTATCATTTATAAAGTTTAAAATTAATTCAACCATGTCCAAAGTAAAACTTTGGGCAGGTTGAATATATAACACAAAAACATAAATCACATTTTGAATAACAAAAAGATTGATCATTTTCATGCATGACTAGGTAAGAGAATAGAATTATTAACAGTGAAATGGAAGTAAAAACTATTTTCCCAAAAACAAAATTTGGTTAGCAAATTTAATCATAAGTACTATAATATCACCATTTTTCTCAGATCGCTATTTTATATTTCGTTTACTTTCATTCGATTCTTCATATGGTAAGACCATATTTTACTGTAAGATATGCTTCAAGCTATAACCAAATTCCACTATTTATATTCCCGAAAATACTTATCATTTGTTAGAGATAAATAGATTTATCATAAATGAAAAGTAAAACAATCTAATTTTCCTAATCCTATTAGGATATTTAGACACTTAGGAGTTAGTTAAGATCAACTTGTGTAATATATCCATTAGGTAAATTGTGTTTCTTTAGTATGCATTAGTATGCATTTGTAAATATTCTAATCCGATGATCACAATATGTTCTAGACATAAAGTGATCTCACGGTTCAACTTCTCTTAGATCATACCTACCGTTGATCCATGGCTTAACACCTGATTGGTCCATGATCTCTATTTAAAGAGCATGGAGAGTCCTTCGCGTTGATCGATTGTCAGAAGCTCATGTAACTTTCTTTTTTTTTCATAATAAATTGCTCCAAGTAGCTATTTGGTTGGGGTCGTGGATTTTTTCTCTCTCGAGGGTTTTAACCACGTGACAAACATCGATGTATTGATTTGTTATTCATTTGTGTGAAGTGGTTGATCTAGGTTTTCGGTATTTTGGGAGTACTTAGTGTACCCAAACATGGTATCAGAGCATAGGTCTCAGGTTCAATTCCCTCGAGCTATGTCGGAGGTGGGGTGTTGGAATATCGGTACAACCTCCACATGGTATAACTGCCGCATCTCTGGGAATATAAAAAAAGTGGACTAACCACCACTCCTAGTGACAGGGCCTAGTGTTTGGTTTCAAAATGTTCATCAACATCTGTATTTTTTGGTGTAACGACAAAACTTACATGGTATCAGATCGTTTATGAAGAGTCACTTCCAGTTTTGATCAAGATCTAGAACCAATGTTGCCGAAACTTTGAAAGGATTTTTGGTTCTAGATTTTCTATGTGTTTTTTTCCTATGGGAGCTAATCCATTGCATCTAGAGCACCGTTTCCATTGTGAAATATTTTTTTTTCATCAAAAGCCATTTTCGTTTGATCCAGAAACACCAATTTCGGCAAATCTGAAGGTATAATGTTATAGTGACGAATTTGTTTTATTTTTCTTAAAATATCTCATATTTTATCAGTTTTATTTATAGATCTTTATTTTTTTAGTCTTGACTTGTTGGATTCCCTGGCTGCATATGCTCTTTACCATGCACCTTGCGCGATCATGGCGAATCAAAAATAGAAAGGGAAAGTTTTTTTTCTTGTCTTCTTGGCTACGTATGCTCTTTGTCATGCACCTTGTGCGATCACGGCGAATTAGAAACAACGAGAAAAATTGAAAATGTAGACTTTTCAGGTAAGCTAACCAAGATCTAACCCCACCCATAGTGTGGAAAAAAATTTTGTTTTTGTTTTTTCATTTTGTTTTTGTGATTTGCAGAAAAAAAAAGGGAAGCATGGAAAATGAGAGAGAAGAAAAGCTTTATTCCTTAATATGTCTTGAGTTCAAGTCTTATTAAATTACTTTTTAATGCATGCAATTTCTATTTTCAAGTTACTTTATTGTAAAAATGCATCTCACATAAATAAAATAAAATAAAAAGTGAGTCACTTAAGTCTTTTAATTTATTGCCGCACTATTTAAAAGTAACATTATTGTAAAAGTGAAAATCACTTATTTTACAAAAGTGATTCACTTAAAAATCAACTTTCTCGTAAGTGATTGTCAAAGGTTCGTCTTTGGAAGAAAGGTTTTTTTTTTAGTCGGTCGAGTTAATATCTTCCACGTCACTATTGAGGACATCTTCAACATTTTCTTTGATCAAGCATAACTTCATCATCAAGAATCAGTTTTCATTGCCGTTTTTTTTAAACAGCCTAATTTTTCAAGATCTTTGCATCAAAACAGTTAGTTTATGTTATTTCACCCATTATTTTATAGTATGGACACCCATTGTGATATTATAATTATCAGATCTAGCTATTTCTCATGGAAATCTCATGTGGAAGATGTTCTACGAAGTAGGGGACTTTTCAGAATTACCTCAAGGAAAGAAACAGAACCCACTGATGATGATAAGAAAACAAAATGGGAAAATAGATGTGATGAAGCTTGAGGATTGAGTGAGATGTCAATCTCTACTGATTTGCAATTCCACATATCTAGAATTGATGAACCTGATAAAGCTTGGGAAAAGTTGGAATCTGTGTTTGGTAAACACAATGAAATTTGAGGTCATCAACTTGAGAATGAGTTTATTTATTTGAATCCAAGTGTTTTTTCATGCATTCAATACTATTTATCTAAGTATAAAACTCTTAGACTCTTATGTGAAGAATGGAAGATTAATAAAGAAGACAAACAATGTATTTATCATATTCTTTCCAAAATTGGACCTGCATATTCTATTTTTGTATCTACATTTTACTCCATGAAAGAATCCTTGACTGCAACTAGCTATCAAGAACCTAGTCTTGAATCCTTTTGTGATTCCTTAATTAGAGAGAAAATAAGCTCATTCATATTGGAATAATTAGAAATGTAGATACATATGGGAAATCCTTATTGTCCCAACAAAAATAAAAGTCCAAGCCTCCCAAGAAACATAATTTTCACAATAATAAGCCAAACAAGGGTCCCAAACCCTCTCAGTCAGCTCCTTCTTTAAAAAATGACAAAGGATCCAAGCCAAAAGGAAAGAAGACTGAGTGTCATTGCAATTTTTGTGGGAAATATAATCATGATGAATCTAAGTGTTTCAAGATGATGGAATCCTTGGAAGAAACAATGAACAAGCACCACATCATCCTAGATTCGTCTTTAGAATCTACCTCTCATGGACATGCACTTTGTGCTTCTGGTTCCTCTTATACAACATCTTTTTATTCTACTTCAAATGAATGGCTCATTGATTCTGGATCATCTTATCATATGGCTAAGGATCAAGCTATCTTTTCTACTCTGCATGAATGTAACACCAAACAAATATTTGTTGGTGATGATAGATCTCTAAGTGTTGTAGGATCTGGAACAGTTCCAATAGAAAATGATCATTTTAGTGATGTACTATGTGTTTCAAAAATTTCCTGCAATTTGTTATTAGTCTATCAAATTACTCATTTAGGTGAAGGTAAAACTGTGACATTTACACCTCACCAAGTTGTAATCAAGGATTTTAAAAATCCTCAAAATGTCCTTGCTACTGGAACTGTTGATGATATTACTAGGTTGTACAAATCTAACAACTTTGGGTCATCACCTTTTCCTTCATTTTTTGTTGCTCATAGTGATAACCTGAGCAAACTTTGGCATGGGCGATTTGGTCACTTAAATTATCGCTCATTGCAACAACTATGTAAAGACAATATGGTGACTGGTGTTCCAATTATATCTTGCAAAGATGGTGTTTGTTCCAGTTGTGTACTCAGAAAACATCATTGGGACAGTTTTGACAGACTTGCCTCTTGGCATGCCTCGGTTTCCTTGGAGCTTGTGCATAGTGACTTATGTGGCCCTATTCCATCTGCTTCCTTTTCTAGTTTCATATATTTCTTAACTTTCATTGATGGCTACTTCAGACACACTTGGGTTTACTTCTTAAAACTTAAGAGCAAAGTATTTATCATGTTCTTGGCCTACAAGTCCCTTGTTGAAAAAGAATCTGGTCATCAAATTATTAAGTTAATATCTGATAATGGAGTAGAATATGTTAATAAAAAGTTCACTACTTTCTGCACTGAACAAGGAATCCAACAACAACACATTGTTCCATATACACCACAAAAAAATTGTGTAGCTGAATGGAAGAGCTGCACTTTAAAAGAAATGGAAAATTGTATGATCTAATCTAAGGGAATAAGTCTTCAATATTGGGCCAAGGCCATAAATTGTGTAAATTACATAGTTAATCACATACCAACTAAAGTTTTACAAGGTATAACACTAGAAGAAGCATGGAGTTAAATTAAACCAAATGTAAGTCACTTCTGTGTCTTTGGTTGTGAAGCATGGGCTTACATTCCGGATGAAAAATAGAAAGCATTACATCCTAAAAGTGAAAATGCATATTTGTTGGATATTTTGAAGATGTAAAAGGTTATAGAATTCTTTAGCCACATTCTCATGATATAATCATTAGAAGAGATGTTAAATTTGATGAAAATCTCTTGGCCTACGAGCCTAACTTGGCGGGTGTGCCATCTTTGGCTTGCAAGCCTGATTCGGAAATTGTGCCTTCTTCTTCTTCTTCTTCCAAATTCCTTGACATGTTTCCAACTCTAGTTTCTAATGATGATAGTGAGGATTAAAATCCACCTCTACCTACTCATGTTCCTCTAATTGCACCAGCACCAATGCTTCCTTGATGGGTCCATTCAACATGTGAAGTAGCTGGTGATCTTGTCAGTGATCCTAGAAATCAATGTTGAAGATGTTCTCAGTTTCAGAAAAACTCTTCTCTTTTGGCTCAAGTTTTTGAGAATCATGATCCAGAAACTTTTGTAGAAGCTCCAAAAAATCCAGATTGGGATGCAGCTATGGATGAAGAATATCGTTCCTTAATGGTGAACGATACTTGGGATCTTGTTCCTCTTTAAAAAGGAAAAAAACTTATTAGATGTAAATGGGTCTACAAAACTAAGTATGCATCAAATGGAAGTGTTGAAATACTTAATGCAAGGTTAGTTTTGAAAGGTTTTTCCCAAGTTGAAGGGATTGACTACAATGAAACCTTTGCCCCTGTTGCAAAAATTAATTCCATTCGCCTTGTTCTTTCCCTTGCAACCTTACATAACTGGGAAGTCCATAAAATAAGTGTCAAGTATTCCTTTTTACATGGTGATTTACAGAGGGAAATTTACATGGACCAACCTCCTGGATATGTTCAGGATAACTCTAGCTTTGTCTGTCTCCATAAGAAATCCTTATATGGCCTTAACCAAGCTCTTAGAACTTGGTATGCCAAAATGGATACCTTTCTCCTTGACACTGGTTTTTCTAGATGCCATTCTTACCCTAATGTCTATACCAAGAAAGTAGGAAACCATCTCATCATACTTATTCTTTATGTTGATGATCTTATCCAACCCATGTGAAGTCCAGTCTTAAGCAAAATTTTGAAATGTCAGATTTAGGACATTTGCATTATTTTCTTGGTCTCCAAGTCTTGCAAACCAAAGAAGTAATCTTTCTTTCCCAGTCTAAGTATGCTTGTGACCTTCTTCTTTGCTTTCACATATTGGAATATTGTAAACCAACCTGTTCTCCCTTCCAGTATGGAGTCAAACTTTCTGCCACTTGTACTTGCCCTGAAGTAGATTCTACCTTGTATCATCAGCTTGTTGTTAGTCTCTTATACTTGACTAATTCCTGCCATAACCTTTCCTTTGTCATTGGTCATGTTTCCCGTTATATGCAAACACCTCATGAAAGTCCCTAGAAAGATGCAAAAAGAATACTTCGATATATTCGAGGTACAATTCAGTTTGGGATTCATTACAGTACATGGGGGTACACCTTTGTTGGTTGGTTTCACTGATTCAGATTGGGTCAGCAATCCTGATGAACAAAATTCTTCTACGGGTTATGTTTTCAACCTGGAATCTAGACTTGTCACTTGGGCTTGTAAGAAAAAACAAGATCTTTCTCTTTCTTCAGTAGAAGCAAATTATTGAGCCATAGTTAATGCCAGTCATGAAGCTTTATGGCTTCGACAGATCTTTTCAGAGTTTGGATTTGAGCAACAGTAGCCTACTCCACTTTGGTGTGACAATAAAAGTGCCATCAAGCTTTCCAAATATCCAGTTCTACATCAATGCAACAAACACATTGAGCTACACATGGACTTCATCAAAAATCTTGTTCATGATTGTGTTCTTAAAATGATATATTTCCCTACAGATGATCAAGTTGCATACATCTTCACGAATTCTCTTACAAAAGTGAAGTTTTCTAAACTTTGATCTATCTTAGGAGTTCAGGAATATGTCCTTAAGGGGGGATAGGCTCTCATGCCTCCTTCCTTATCCTAATAGTGTCACTTTTGTAAATCCTTCAATCCTATCCCAAGTTGTTCTTAAGGGGGGATGTTATGATATTTAGACACTTAGGAGTTAGTTAAGATCAAATTGTGTAATATATCCGTCAGGTAAAGTGTGTTTCTTTAGTATGAATTAGTATGAATTTGTAAATATTCTAATCCGATTGTCACGATATGTTCTAGAAATAAAATGATCCAATGGTTCAACTTTTCTTAGATCATACCTACCATTGATCTGTGGCTTAACACCCGATTGGTCCATGATCTCTATTTAAAGAGAATGGAGGGTCCTTGGCTAGTTGATCGATTATGAGAAGCTCATGTAACTTTATTTCTTTTGCATAATAAATTGCTCCAAGTAACTATTTAGCTAGGGCCATGGACTGTTTCCCTCTCGATGGTTTTAACCATGTGACAAACATTGATGTATTGATCTGTGATTCATTTGTGTGAAGTGGTTGCTCTAGGTGTTTGGTCTTTTGGGAGTATCTTATGTACCCGAACAAATCCTTCCTCCCCCAAATCAAAGAGATGGTGTGTCCTCAAGCCATACAGAGAGAAGAAATGATTGTTCCAGAAAAGTAGAAAGATCGCTAGCATGCTGTTAATTTGTTGTAAGGAAAACGAAGGAGTAAATGGAAATGGTTCAAAAATGTATATTCATGGAAAATAAAATAGTGCTTAGAAAATACCATGCAAATGAGAATAATTAAATGAATACCACAGGGAAAAGCTATCCATCCATGCCTCATTGTAAATATATCATGTCATCATAAAGTATTTTAAGTTTATCCCAGAGTGTGTGAGATTTACAGCGATGGGTCCCATTTCTAAGATAATGATATCATAGGTATATGCAGAATTAGATGGCTGGGGAAAATTCAACTTAGATCCATTCTCAAATTACATTATAAACAATTGGCCATGACATAATTTTTTTTAAACATTTTCATATATTATCATTATTGTATGAATTATGTTCATGGTGGTGTATTAACCAGATATCATTTACCATATATTGTCCCGCTGCCAGCAGGCCTATTCAGTACCCCAGTGGGTTTATCTTTGCACCATGCAAGAATAGCCTCGCTGCCAACAAGCCTGTTCAGTACCCCAACGGGTTTACTTTCATTTATCGAGCTTCCTGTTGTAAGGTTTTTACTTAGCATTGACCCACTGCTAGTAGGCATGTTCAGTACCCCGACGGGTTTGCCTTGTATAATGATATTAAATATATGGAAGCCGATTGGTACTAGAGCATGTTAAATCCCAATAAACACACAATTCATTTTAAAAAAAAATAAAGTTATAAGTAATTTCATAATGGCCAAACTTATAAAACATGTCAAAAGAGAATAACTGAAAGTTGTTCTTTAAACTAACAGTCCTTCTTCTTTATAAAGTAAAGTAATGTTCCCCAAAGATAAAAATTCCACATACTTTCGAGTTATCACCAAAATACTCAAGAGACAAGTTTTTATAACAAGTATAGGATGAACTAATAAATCATAGGTGAAAAATAAGGACGTGAAAAATATGATAATGAAAGTGGGTTTTAACGAGCAACTATTTAAAAGAATAAATCAGAAATATATGTGTCTGAATCAAAATACCAGAAACTATATGAATCATAGAAAACTGGTGAATTGTGATATACAAAGGATTGATACAAAAAAATTATATGTATAAGCTGCAAATGTCGAAAGTACCCTAAAAAGATTAAAATACCTAATGAGTATTTAGCATACTTTCCTTGTCCAAGTAATATTATGTTAGCTGCTCATAGAGATAATATACTTGTAATCAAACCATAAAACCACTTGTTAGATGATTCAATTTATTCATAAATACATAAAAGCGAAAGAGTCTTGTATAAACAATCTATTAGAAACGACTCTTATTTATTCAAATAAACAAGCAAATATTTACATATATACAAGTGATAATAACCCAAAATATTTTTCAAGGATCGGGAGGAGGAGGAATAGATTCCCCTTCAACTAATTCCATTTCATTTTGTTGCAAAACATTTTTTATGAAATCCTGTTTAGATGTTGGTTGGTGATAGAGCCTAATTCTATGTCCATTTACTACAAAGGAAATTTATGAGCCATCAATTGTTTTAAAATTTACTGATCCATTGCCAAAAGCTATAACTACTTCGTATGGACCCATCCAGCAGGTAGTTAATTTCCCTTAAAAAATTTTAAACCGTGAATCAAATAGTAGTGCCCAATCTCTAGTATTAAACTATTTTTGCTTAATAAATTTATCATTCCATGTTTTTCGTTGATTCTATATTAACATAGTTCTTTGAAGTGCATATTGTCTAATTTTGTCTAACTCATTGATCTATAATATTCGTTGTTTCTATGCTTCATCCAAATTCATCTCTAATTGTGCTGCCATACGAAAGGTTTTAACTTGAAATTGAATAGGTAAGAGGACTTGTTTTCCATACACTAACTCATAGGGGGTATGTCCGGTAGTGTTTCTCCATGTTATCCTGTAGGCCCATAAAGCCTCTGGGAGTCTATCTGCCCAATCCTTATGATGTAAGTGGATAGTCTTAGTTAAAATGGCTTCTAATACTTTATTAGTTGATTCTACCTGACCATTAGCCTGAGGGTGATAAGGTGATGATTTGCAATGTCGAATGCCATATTTCGTAGTAAGTTCTTTCATTACTTTAGAATTAAACTGAGTACCTTGATTTGTGACAATTTCTCTAGGTACACCAAACCGGGTGAATATTTCTTCATATATAAATTCTACCATCGATTTCTATGTGGCTCTAAATAAAGCTTTAGCCTCTACGCACTTGGTGACATAGTACGTACAAACTAAGATATATTTCTTTTTAGGAGACATGGGAGAAATTGGTCCTACAAAATCAAGAGACCATTTCTGAAAAGGTTCAATCATAACTTGGGGTTGTAAAGGAATCTGATCAGATGACATAGGTCTACCCATCCTTTAGCAACTATCACATCCTTTAACATATTTAGCGGCATCCTTAAAAATGCTTGGCCAATAATAACCAGAATGTAATACTTTGTATGTCATCCTCTTATTAGAAAAATTTCCTCCACATGGTCCATTGTGGCATGCATGGAGGATTTATGTCATTTCATCCTCCTGCACACATCATCGAATAATAAGATCGGGACCAATGAAAAAGAGATCGTTATCAACCCAAGAATAATTAAAACTATGAACTATAATGCAACGCTTCTCATGTGGAGACAAATGGTTTGTTATTTTCCCAGTTGTTAAATAATTTGCAATATCTGCGAACCAAGGGGTTTGAACAGACACAAAAAATAGATGTTCGTCAGGAAATGTGTCATCAACTAGTTTAGTACCATATTCATGCTGAATACAAGAAAGGAAATCTGCTATGAGATTTTCTTTACCAGGTCGGTTAATGACGGTAATGTTAAATTATTGCAATAAAAGAAGCCATCAAGGAACTGCACCATTGTTAATTGGTATATTTATTAGAAATACAATGGCGGAGTGATCGATATGCACAAAAAATTCATGACCTATGATATAATGATGAAATTTATTAATAGAATAAACTACTGCAAAAAAATATTTTTCAGTAACAGTATAATTTAATTCGGCAGGGGTCAAATTTTTGCTAATAAAATAGATGGAATAAGGTTCTTGTCCTTCTTTTTGGCTGAGGACTCCTCCTATGGTCATATCAAAGGCATCGATAGATATGTGAAAAGGAAGGGACCAATCAGGACCCCTACGTATTGGTGCCACCAATAGTCTAGCTTTTAGGATTTCAAAAGCATTTTGACAGGATTCTGTCCACTGGAATTCTGAGTCCTTTGTAAGTAAATTAAACATTGGTGCAGCTATTTTAGTAAAAATTTTCAATAAAGCGGCGGTAACAGCCTGCATGACCAAGGAAGCTTCTTACCTCTTTCTGAGTTTTGGGAGAGGGAAGGCCAACAATTACTTCAATCTTCGCAGGGTCTACCTTAATTCCTTGGGAGGAAACATGGTGTCCCAAAACTATACCTTCTGTGAGTAACATTTTACATTTTTCGTGACTAAGGGATAAATTCATTTCTTGACATCGGATCAATACCTTCTCGAGGTTGTCAAGGGATTCTTGAAAAGTATTACCATAGGCCGTAAAGTCATCCATGTATACCTCCACACAGTCATGTATAAGATCGAAAAATATTCCTAAGACTGCTCGTTGGAAAGTGGCAGGTGCATTACATAATCCAAATGGAAAAACTCGATAAGCATATGTTCCCCAAGGGCATGTAAAAATGGTTTTTCCTTGATCTTTCGGCGCTATTAAAATCTGGTTGTAACCACTATACCCGTAAAGAAAGGAAAAATATTGTTTACCTGACAGAGTATCTAATACTTGATTGATAAAAGGTAAAGGAAAGTAGTATTTAAGTGTATCTTTGTTTAATTCTCTAAAATCAACACAAATACGCCATTTCCATATAAATTCCTTCGGAACTAATACTAAAGGAGATACCCATTTATTGTCAAAAATAGGATAAATGAAACCAGCAGTGAGGAGTTTTTGTAATTCTTCTTTTAATATATCCTTTAGAGAAGGATTCATCCTCCTCTGTGGCTTCCTTATAGGTGACATGCTTGGATCCATATAAATATGGTGAATACAGGTATCGGGTTGTATACCGTTCATATTGGTGTATTCCCGTGCAAATGCTCCAGCTTGTTTCTTAAAAACTTTAAGCAGTTGTGCTTGTTGGTTTTCTCTTAATCCAGTGTTTATATGTAAGAATTTTTCAGGGCCAACCTCACAAGGTATGGTATACGGTCCTATATGCTATTCAATTGTGAAGACACAAGGTGTTTTTTTAAACATTGAAAGAGACATATTCTCTTGAAACTCATCTTCAAAAATCTGATCAAGTTGAGCAAAGGACTGAGGGAAATTTGTACAAGTTGTCGAAGAAACAAACTGGTTTAATACATTCTCAGTTGTCCACTCCTGAAGTGCCATGGAAAAATCACCAGGAAGGGAGAGATCATCAAATTCTTCATCCCCAAAAGAACAATTTAACCACCATGAATTTTCAGTTATCGGTTGTGCTGGGGGGTATAAAATAAGTCTTTGTGTGGACAACCCATTGGAAATAGGCATCTCTCCATACCTACACCCTATAAAATCATTTGCAGTAGCTAACCATGGTATTCCCAAGATAATAGGATGTCCTTTAGAATGATCCCTTAATTCTATGACCATAAAGTTGACAGGGAATTCCCATGAAGCTACTGATACAACAATGCCATCCAGGACTCCAACAGGTTTTATCATAGTGCGGTTTGCTAGTTCTAGGATGGAAGGAGTAGGTCGAAGAAATTGTCCTAACTGTAAAAATTCTAAAACTACGGTGGTCATCATGTTAATAGCAGACTCTAAATCGATTAATGTATTCTATATGGTGGTGGTGTTTATAATTACAGTCACTAGTTGGGCTCTTGGATTTGTATATTTTTCAATCCAAGACTGACCTGCCATACATTTAGACATTTATCCTATAACATGAATTGTAAAAGGGTCCTTTTGCTTCTTTCCTGGGTGTTCGATGTAGAGTTCTTTTATTACCTTACTATATATTGGTATATATTTAATATCTTGTAACAGAGGTATTTTAATATATATGTTCTTTAATTCATTCAAAATGTTATACTCCGGATGAACTACAGGTTTTTTTATTACTGATATTTTTGGAAATGGAGGAATTCTTTGCTCCTGAATGATTTCTTGTAGAGGATGGGTGTGTACTAGAACCTTTGGAATGCTCACATCCTCCAAAATAGAATCATTTATGGGTTCACTTGAATCTTCTTCTTCTTCGTTTGGTTCTTGAATGATGAATAATGACTTGGGCTTATTATTCACAACTCTTCTCGATTGTAATTGAATTTCATGTACAGGTACAGTCGAGATAAGGTATGAGGGAAGAGTTTGCAAATCAATGATGTTAAGACCTTGAGTTGGTTTATTTTTAGGGTTAGGTATCGGCTGTGTAGATAATAATGTTGGTCAAGGAGGAAATGCATTCTGAAAGTGATGAGGTTTTTGTGTGATAAAAGGACCTGGAGGTACAAATCCAAGTGGCATTTTCTAGAAATTTGTTTGATTCTGAGGATAAGGATGATTAGGTGTAGGGACAAGTTGTGACTGAGGATATGGTTTTCCTCTCCATCCTTGTGACCAATATTGTTGTTGTGGAAATTGAGGAGGAGGATATTGAGGTGGCCAATTCTACCAGCTTGAATTTTTCCATTCTGTAATTGGTTGATATGGAGAATAATAGAGTGTAGGTTGTGGTGGAAAGTTTGGATATGTTGGTTGGTCTCTAGGTTTCCAAGGAGGCCTCCTAGATGTTTCAGCTACATCCCCACTCTTATAGATGGCTTGCAACCCAGGAGAGGATGGGAAGTTATCTGTTGGATTATATTTTGTACAGATGTGACATACAGAGATGTTGTTTAATGGACATTCCCTTTGGGGATGTTTAGTTCTACATCTTGGACAAAATATACTCATTGTTGCTCATTCTTCATCCTGCCTCTTCTTGTCTTGTAAAGCATCTAGTTGAGAACCCATTACTCCTAAGATATCAGTATTATAATTCTCCAATAGGTTTCCTATCTCTACTCTTGTGATACCTCCTGAACTAGGAACATTTTCTCTTATATTTCTACTAAAAGGATCTTGAAACTTTTTCGTAACTCCCCCCCTACTCCTAGAATAATTTTTACACATCTCACCGATCTATGCAAAAGTTTCATGAGAAATATCACCAGCTGCCATGAGATTAAGACTTTCTAACAAGTCCTTAGAGATCCCCTTAAGTAAAAGTGTATGTACTGCATCTTCTCGGAGCTCATTGTATTTAGAATTATGTAATGTATAAATGAACCTGTTAACACTAAAAAATGGTTAACTACCTCATCTACCCCAATACATGGCTCATTTGTCCATTTGCCTACCATATTTCCCTGAAAATCCCACTAAAAAGCCTCCAAAAGGCCTAAAATGCCTCCAAAAGGCCATAAAACCATCTGAAAAGCCTCCAAAAGGCCTAAAATGCCTCCAAAAGGCCAAAAAAACCCTTTTTCCTCCAAAAATGTCCAAAATTCCTCTAAAATAGCAAAATCCCCAAAAGGGAAGAAAAAATATAAAATAATGAGGAAAAGGAGGAAAAAACCCTAAACAAGCTGCCCTAAACCATATGGTTTCCCAAAACCATGGGCCAGCACTCCACCACTAAAAAACTATAAATAAGTGGTGGAGACCCCTCATTTCATGATCCATTATCATAAGCATCCTGCCTCTACCGAAATTATTCTCGAAACCCTAGCTTACCATCAAGCTACTTTCACCATTGAGAACTCTTTTGGCCCATTTCCACCACCGGAAAAGGAGAAGAAGCAGCTTGGAGCTCGAAGCCACCGACATCGGACCAGCGGAACGGACTCCACCAACCTCCTCATTGGAGGTAACATCAATAAAAATCATTATTCATTCCTTTACAGTTTCTGCTCTATATTATTTACTTTTCACCGTATTGTTTCATGTTAGTTGCTTTTTACTGCTTTAGCTTCAAGAACATAGTTAGATTAATCTTTGTTTCAGTTTATCTTTGTTTAATTCATATACATCATTGAACTGCTACTAAGGATTCCAGATTCCTTAGTAGGTGCTCATCAGCACACGCTAGGGTGAAAACCCTAGCTACAATTTTGGCGACTCCGCTGTCTTTTTTAATTTTATTTTTTCGTACTGTACTTTCGGCCGTCGTTTTCGGCCGCCGGAAACCACGTTTTTTCCTTCCGCAGCCGCGGCCCGACCGTGCATTTCAGGCCCTAACCTGCGACCAGCCCGCCGCTGTCAGCCATTTTCCTGTGCCCCGACCGCGTTTTTTCAGCCCACAGTCGCGATCCGACCGCGCCTGTTCATAACACAGTCGCGCTCCGACCGCCGCTGTCAGCCCGAATCCCGTGACCTAGACCGTGTCTGTTTCCTCTAAACCCGCGATCTGCGGGCGACTGTTTCCTTCAAACCCGCGGTCCAACCGTGCGAGTCCGCCCCATACCCACGGTCCGCGAACTGTTTTTTGCCCTTGTTTCCGCGCCGAAACCCAGCCCCTTTGCCTCCATTTTTCCTGCACTTTCACAGCCACCTGTACCACTTGCAGCCCTACAACCATTTCTGTCCCTTGTTTACAGAATTGTTTAGAAAATTTTTAGCATTTATTTCAACAAAAAAAAAAAAAAAAAAAAATTTG
>LPNX010605497.1:0-70928 GCA_001517045.1 Pseudotsuga menziesii
ACTCAAATACATAATAGAAACATCCCGGAATAAACATCGGGTTACAATATATGAAATATATAGAAGAATACATTCCGAAGTTACATATACATCAACACGACCAGATTGTGGTAAGCCTTCCAGAGGAGCCCCTTGCACTAACAACCTTTCCTGCGTTTAATTTCCATTTAGTTCGACTTAAATCCAAAAGAGATCCCCCTTCGATTTTTGTTTCTTGGAGCATGAGTATATCTGGAGTTTCTATTTTCAAAATATTTTTAACAGCTTGAAGTTTCATAGAGTTCCCCAAACCTCTGCAATTCCAAGAAACTATCTGCATAATCTATTGGGGATAGAAGTCGAAAGACCTCCCTTAGGTGGCCTTGCTCTGGTATTTCATCCAATTGACATTTCTAGAGTGGTTTGGATTCCCTGCATTTTTTTCCTCTCCACTTCTTCCTCTCTTGCTTCCTTGAGAGATTTCCTCCCTGCCTTTTTCGAGGGTCTTTCAAATGTCTCATCTTTCGATGAGTCAGGCAATTCTAGAGGTTTCTTTCTTGTCATATCAGGATAAGAGGGAGAAGAACCTCTAGCCAGGGAGTCCAGCTGATTTGGAAGAGGTCCTTCATTGAATTCCTCAAAGGATGTAAAGAGAGGTCGCTAATCCCTTTCTTTGGCAGAGATAGGAGGATCATCTAAAGTACTAAGGGTTTCAAAAGGGTTCAATGATGCTTCTACCTGTGAAGATGCTGCAACCCCTTCCACCCGGGGCTAATCTGGAATGTGCGCACTAGAACCTAATGGAGCCCCTTTAGATTTAGATTTGGTTTGATTTAATGAATCCTGCTTCTGAACCTTTGTCCATTGATCTCCTTTTGGATTCTCTGATTCATCCTCAACCTTCTTTTTGCAATGCCTCAGAAAGTTGCCATATTCATGGCAGTGCCCGCACTTAAATGGAAACTATTCATAGTCTAGTTCTTGCACATGAGACCAATCTGCTACTGTTAATTTGATGGCTTCAGGGAGTCTTGTTTCCAAATCAACCTCCACACAAATTCTTTCACAAGAGAACTGATCCTTCCTGGCTGCTCTGTCGATATATTTACCAAGAGTATTCCTGATTGATTCTAGTGATTTGAGGCTCCAGCAATGCAAGGGAAGATGAGGTAGACGAGCCCAGACTGGAACGACCGAAGGGACATTTTGAGCAGGGTCAAAATCAGACATCCATTTATTTAGATACAGTCCCTGAGGGCCCATGAAGTATGTCTTGTTCCTGAATATGAGATTTTGGTCTTCATTGCTTTCAAAGATGAAGACGAAATACCCCTTCCCAACAAAATGACTCTTAATTCCTTTTGAAACCAGCGGTCACCAATTCCTCCGCACCCACGATTCAATGGCTATTGGAGATGGCCATAATCCAGTGAACTGACCTATAAGACCCCGGTTTGCAACGTTCAAGGTGAAACGACACAGTTCTTCCTCCGGAAGAGCTACAGTTGGAATGGCATCCAGTTTCTTGACAAATTTCTGCTGTGAAGCTGAGACACGATGCTTATTGCAGGCTGCAAATAGATTCTTGAAAGCAGAGAGCTCGGAGGAAAAGGTATGGGCAGTCTTAGAGCCCCCTCCTGCAGCCATAGCAGAGAACAACAAATTGACAGTTCAACCGTCCCTGTAAGTGACAATCCAACAAACGAAGCAGCCAGGCTCTGCAACACTTCCAATACAAAAGAACCTGCAACAAACATCCATGAAGGACTTGAACTCTAGAATTTGATCAATCTATAATCAAACTAGAGCCATGGGCTCATTGATACTAATATTGAACTAAAAAGTTCAGTCTCGAAGCAAATCAAATCTGAAGATCCAAAAGAAGCGAATCTTCTTGAAATTACACTGCAATATTCAGGTTAGACAACAAAGAAAAGGTGCAGCTCCCAAATGACGATCTAGTGCAACTCCAGATCAGAAGAAGAGATACAAATCCCATTTTCACGATCCCCAGTTCCTACAAAACAAGCACATCAGCTTGCACCCAAGCTCGCGGTCTAACAACAAATCCACCAATGGGGAAACCAGGGCCGAAGATACCCAGATCCAGAGAAATATTTTGAAATCTTCTTGGAGCCAAAAAAATGTATCCAACAATTTAGTATTTTTACCAATATGCCTTTTCCACATCAAAACATTATTAATTAGGGTGTGTATTATGCAATGAAGCAATATTAGCAACAAATCTAGAAAAATGCTAGAATCAATTTGTGGCCTCATCATATGGCCCTAATGAAACAAGTTCTAGAAATGCTACAATTCACTAACATAGAGAAATAGGAACATAACCTTCACGTAGTTAGGATAAGAACCCCTTACACTTCAAGTTGTACCATGAAAGATATGTCCATTAAGCTACAAAAGGGAGAGACCTCTCAAAATCCAACAATGACAAATGAGGGAGAGAGCGAAGCCTTATATAAATTTAAGTTCAACTTACTCCTACGATAAAATATGAATAAATCCTAGATCTAGTCTAGGGTGGAGTGAACAAGTACAAAATACTCAACTAACCCTAACTACATTAATAAAACACGGTGGTAAAAACTATAAGTACAATATCCAAGATAGGAACCAAGAAGGAAGACTGTTTAATAAAATGAGTAGATACCAAAAAAATCCATGTCTACGTCTCCAAAGGTTGTCCAAAGGAATACCTTAAAGCTTGTGACAGGTCTACAAAACATAGTGCTTGAACCCTAGATTTAGGGTTTGTTCATCCTAGATCTCCTCCAATGCTATTTGTCCTGAAAAAAGTGTGTTAGAAAGTATGAACCCTCCTTAAAGGAGACAACCCCTTTAAATATGGCATAAAACATCTTCAAATTGGGACGCCTCCATGATCTATTGTTTGTCAATTTTGAATAAAAGGAGTTTAGAAGATAGTACTATATTGGAAATACAACAAAATAATGTCTTATTGATATCACCTCTATTTGGAGGCATGAAACTATTCGATTATCAACATATAAGATGTTTTATAGTGACGTGGGTGCAATTTAGTGCGCTAATAATAATGTCTCAAAAAGAGAATTTCCCTCACATCTCTTGTCTCATCTAATAGAGGCGATGAAGTTGAAATGTAAATTTTGGATAGAACAACTAAGGCTAAAAAAGAAATCCAAATCCTTAATCCTTCACTCTTTTGTCAATATCACACTTTGGCAACATGAACTACCAATATAAACACATTCATAGTTTTATGGCCTATTAGTTAGAACCTCTATGACTTTTATACTTATGTATTTCTATAATGTCTATAATGGGTCAACCATTTCCTTCACAGGTTTCATGTCCTTTTTTCACCCAAATAGTTAGTAAATAATGTTTAAACCACATGTTATACAATAATTTCTTGGTCATAGATTTTGGTTGTATTCATCATTGAAAATCCTCATTAAATTTTATTCATTGACGTTTGACCTATGATTTATGCTTCAAAATAACATTGACTATCACATGTTCTATATGGAGATCAACTTAAATCAGGGCGTCCATCTTAAGAATTAGGTTGCATAGATTTTATGAAATGTAACAAAATTGAATTATAAAAATAATCTAAGCTGAACACCGCAAGTAAATCAACAACAAAAAATGGTATAGGGAAAATAATGTCAAGGAGAATGTCTTGGAAAGTCTAAGCACTATAAAATACTACATACTAGGTGAAGAGACAAAGTCCATATACACCACTACAATATTAATGGTTGTTGTAGTTGATAATAAAGTCCATAAGTGTTAAATTTCCCAAATCCTAGGTGACTCTTGTCCTTATGTTCTCAACTAAACACAAACTGTTATTTAATTTAAATTGCACATATAGCTTGGAAAGTAAACAACGGAAATAAAACTCAATACATAGATAATTTAATCCTTCAAATCAACTTGTTATTAATAATTGAAATCTTAAAAGGAAATTTGAATCTTGAACTTTGATGGGAATGTAATATTTAGCAGGAACTCTTAGAATTCATTGATTTCTTTATGAAAAGATATATATGTATCCCATTCTATCCAATGAACACACACTCACACACACACACATATATCTAAAAGGAAAACATAAATGAAATGTAACGGTATTTTATCAATAGAAAAACATGATCCAGACCATGGAAAATTTGAAGGAAACATAAGTTGATACATAAGAAGTTGGTGACTTTTCATAGAATACAAGATATTTTGATGGAATTGAATTTTGGGCAAATATTTGTTTAATTTAGTGAATGTTTTTTGAAAATATTGGAAACAATAATAAAATGGAAAGTATTATCCGTAAAAGTTTCTCAAACAACTCTTGGAATTCTTTTGAGGCTAAATATTTGAAGTCTATAGAAGTAACAACCTATGCCCAAATGGTAGAGAAATTAAGAACTATCATACCAAGGAAATAAGTTTATCAAGTGAAAAATGAGAAGAACAAAATTGAAGGGTGCATTCCAACTATATATCCCATACACTAGGCATCATTGGACATACATTCATTAGTTCACAACTCTCAATATAATGCATACTCAGTATGCGACAAACACATGTCCCTACAATAGGTTCAAACTTGATATTTTTTGAAATTAAAGCATACTAATATGAGACAAAGACATGTCCGTACAACAGATTAAAAAGCTTGACGTTTTTTTAAATTGTGAGAGCATATGGACCACGCCTTGGCCACTAAAATATTAGAAAGTATTTATTTTAAAAGCATGGGAAACAACATTTTTTAGAGAAGAGTTATATGGTTTAGAGATAGAACTTATCTTTTGTAATGATTGGTAACTTGTTCCAGGTTACCTTATTCAAAGGGGATAGTTACCCAACCTACAGATCTTGACGCCTTTTCCAATTGAAAGGGACTAAAACGAAGAGCCAAATATTACTTTGTCAAAAGAGGTAACCTTTCAACAATTTTGGAGGTCTCATTACTATGAATACAAATATAATACCATACCAAAATTTGCTAAAATATGGCCCTCTGTATACCCTAAGTTCCTAACTGAAGGAAAATAATTGAAAAAGGCTAGCATCCACCTTGTTCTGAATTTATGCCTACATGTTGCATAAGGTGAGGATTTTATACCGAAAATTAGCCTCACAGGCTTAAATCATGTACTTAGGAAAACAAATATTAACATGGCCAATCCATACACTTGGAATCAATTGAAGACATGTTATGAAAGATGCATGACACACTTGAACAATTAGAAATAAATGAATGAATATGTATCTATGTGGTTTTTTATGTGGCTAAATTCATTTTCAACTACAACAATAGAAATATGTATGAATATTTTGAGGCAACAAGCCATGGGAAAATGAATTTCAACCCATTTGAAAGGCTTGCATATAAACTTGCATGCAAAATGAGTTTGGGATTGTTCTAGGCCTACTCAATTACTAGAATGATGGCAATAATATTGTAGCTAAAGGTGAAATATGTAGTAGAAAGTGATATCCCTATTATTACAATCCAGGTGCATGCGAATAAGTATCAAAAGAATAAACAATGCAAAACCTAATACAATTTCAATTCTTTGTAAACAAAAAAGAATACAACACAATCAATCAAATTCCAGAAAGTATTTTATGCTCACCTAATCAAATCCCTCATAGTAGTAAGGCTTGCAACATTTATATGAAAAAGAAATAAAGTTGTGAACACTAAAAAAAGGGGCAAAATTGCTTCACACAAGAAAATTGAGTGAACCCCAAATATTTTTTATCTCTAAATCACCCCCAATTAACACCACCATTATTGTCAAATGTATGACTTGGACTCATTTCCAAACTGCTCATAGCATAGTGAGATCCTTACTGCAGGAATAACATAAAACATAGAAGGAAAAGTCATAAATTTGTCAAAGAGGTTAAGCCAACTCTATCAAATACTCTTGAAGTCAAATGGATGCATTAACATCACCAATGGTTGTTGCTACAAGAGAGAGATGCATTGAAATTAGTGTTATGATATACACCAACGAATATTAGGATAAATTGAACTAGGAATCATTCTCTCTCACTCTAGTACTAGCCTTGCTCGCAACATGCATTGTCAGATGTCCTTGGATTGTGGTTGTTGTATATGTGATCATAGTATTCTCCCTATAGTACCAACATTGTTGGTGGTTTGAATGTTGTGCATTATATCCTACCTTTGGCTTGTCCTTTTTATAGGTATGTTGTTACAATTTTTCTTTGTTGGGATTTTGTTCCGCATTAATACTTTATTTCCTAATCCACTATTGAAGACAATACTAGCACATATATTTTAGGGACTCATTTTGATATTTAAGAGGTTACTTTTAATGCATTTGTAAGGTTAAATCCTCTTAGTGAGTATTGATGGCAATTTTGCACTTTGTAAGTTCAATGCCATTTTCAATATAGAATCAATGTCAGGTTGCATCATCCCCAATTGTGACTTGTAAAACTCATATGTTTTCTTCTTTGTACTTAATCCTATGCTACCAATCACCTTCATTTAGATTCTACTAAAATAATTAGGTCAAGATAAAAAATATAAATTAAGTAAACCACTACAATGCCCATGAAAAGTAAATAACTAAAACATCATATAAAACGACATATTCATCAGTATTATGTACCTTTGAGTACAATTGATGCAACCTCTTCACATAGGCTAGTGATCAACTGCAATTCCTAGTGCCAAGTCCTGTATAAATCAACGAACCATGAAATGTTTAATTTATGGAAAAGAATTTATAAAGAAATAAACATGCATTTCAAAATTCTCTAGAGTCCATAATACATAAGAATATATTTCATTACCTTATTGAGCTTCTCCTTGTTTTGAGAATAGTTTAATATTCTCTATTGAATAGGGCCAACCACATGAAGGTGGAAGCTCATATGCCCCCCCCACATCACTCTCAATTCCCCATACCAAATGTATGTACTTAAAAATAGATGAATATATTACGAAAATGTGGTTTACATCTTAAAGAAACATTTAACATTCATTCATTCGTAGAAAAAAATACTTCATGTCATTACTTTATATAATAAAAAACAAATTATCATAATTTTATTACAATCACTTCTTTTTTAGTTTTATTTTTTTGACATATGCTCCATCAATTCATCATATTCTTTAACTTCCCTTTCAGTTCTTATGGCCTCTGGTTGTCTTACTTTCTACATGGTCGTGTACATGACGACTTGGAGGCTATTGCAAGGCGGGGTTTGCTGCAATAACAAAGAAATGTTAGATGGATATGTTTTGTTATAATTATTATAAGTATTCCATTAATAAAAAGAACAATAGAGTGGTGCTCTTTACTTGATGGGGCCACATCGTGTTCATCTTCTTGTCTAGGCTCATCTTCTACATACTTGGGAGTTGAAACATGAAAGGTTACAATTAATAGACTATTTGCAATTAAATATTTTTAATTTCAATCAGTACTGCATTTTTTATAGCACATGAATACATCGAGTACCGGGATGCACACCATGACCTTCATTGGGTTGTTCTCCATCTTCACTAGGCTGCGTTCCACTGATAGGGGAATTATTTCTATAATTGCTTTCCTGTTTAAAACACACAAACACGTATAAGTTATGGCCTAAATTAATAATGATTAGATTGCACAAGTAATCAATATTAAATAAACTTCATTGATTTTATTTACTTGTACGTAAGATGGATTACTGGAAGAATATGTTTTCCCAGTCTAGTTTTTTCGGCGTTTAGCCATGTCTCCAAAGCCATGATGGAATCCAAGCTTAAAGTATTCCTATGTGGGAACTTCCTTGAACTAATCGACCTACAATTTTGCAGGAGATCTTGAATTTAGCTTTTATGGTGCAATAAAACTTAAATTATTTGCAATTTATTATTTGGATGCACTATTTGATTTATTGATACTTACAATTTGTGCGGTCAGTTTCAAATAACCACCAGGGCCAATCCTGTGTTTCCCATGTTTTTCTTACCTTTCCTTCATGGCCTTTGATGTGTCTAGCAACCTATGAAAAGTTTGAAATACGTTAGATGTTGCAAATTTGATGTAAAAGTAAAGAGTAATAAACATATAATTACATTCTTGAAATTATTGCATACCTTCATGTACCAAATGGTGCCTTTCCTTGTTTTCTTAAAGTCTTCTACTTTCCATCCTCCACCAAGGACTTCCAATCCCCCTTTTGGAATCATTGGAGGATGCTCTTACGTAGAGTTTTTTTGTAGATGAACCCTATATTGGTCCCTCACATACTTGAGATATTGGCTAGCTTTCTTGAGGACCTTGGTTCATATGAAAGTCTCACTGTCGAACAACCCAACTAAGCAGTTAATGAGCTCATCTTTTAAATTTTGACTTTGACCATTCCACCTTATGCTTAAGGTGAGACAAGATATATCCAATAAAATTCCATTTAAATATTTATAGAAAACTTCATTTCCTACAAAATGATAATGCGATCATTAGTTTAATAAGAACGATCTATAAGTAAATTTAAAATAGATTATATATAATATTTTTTTTTAAATACTTAGGAACTTCTCTATCTTTATACGAACGAGATCATCATCCACCAAAAATGTAGCATGTAGTGTTCCCATGCTAGTGACAGAGGAAGACCCAAGAAATGTCATTGCAACACTAGCAAAAATAGTTTCTTCATCGACCCCATGAATATGTTTTGCACATTTTGGTGTGCGCTAGCAGCTAGACTGTGCACTCACATCTATCCTAGAGGGTGTCGTGCTACATGTGTCTGAGTGTTCAATAAAAATTAAGGCACATGAGATGCGTTTGGGGTTGGACGCTCATGTGATGACTCTCTACGAGCATCACTAGTACCAACACTGGCTTGACCACAGGTATTTGGATGCAAAAATTTCTGTAAAAACAAACCATATTTTAGTTCATGACATATACGAGTAGAAAATAAAAAATCCTTAATGAATTTATATTTTAATTAAGGATCCCCCAACTTACATACAAGGCCTGAGTTCTCTTGATCAAACAATCAATCTTTGCTCTAATCTCATATGTATGTGGCTGGATTAATAACAAACTAAGGATTTATGCTTTGTATTTTTTAACGGTAACTTTTATCATATGCAATGGGTCCTCAAAATTTTCAATGTTTGCATCGCACAATAACTCATCCATGTCATAATCTATGGATTTCTCTATTGTGGAATCCTTCCCCCGATCACCCTATGACAAAAAATTAGAAAACATTGTCGAAATGAAACCAATAGACTAACGAAAATAATAATAATAAAATATATTGATGATATTTAATTTGTACAATTATAATGAGGTATACCTGCTGCATAAAGGACCCATCCACATCATGATCTCTATCTTGGTGAGCTACTACTGAAGGCTTCCCCCAATCACCCTGCGAAAAAAATATAGAAAACATTACCAAAATGAAACCAATAGACCGACAAAAAAAATAGAATAATTAAACATATTGCTCGTATTTAATTTGTACAATTACAATTAGGTATGCCTATTGCATAGAGCAACCATCCACATCACGTTCTCTAGCCCGATGATCTATTGGCGGAGACTTCCCTCGATCACCCTACGCCAAAATATAGAAAACATTACCTAAATGAAACCAATAGTCTGGCGAAAAAGACATAATAATAAAACATATAGTAGAACGTATTGCTCATATTTAGATACACATACGTATTTCACCTGTGGTGTTGTAGTAGAGGGTGGTGTCCTTCTTTGATCAGAGTAATTAATAATTAAACAAACTTATTACTAAAACATATTGCTGGTCATATATATGTGCAATTACATTTTTGTTTACTTGATGCATGATATTTTTTCGTGAATGATAAACATAAGATATTAGAGTCATTAATTAGAGGTTGGGTAAAATTGTATACGTACCACGAATCTAGTAACAATGTTTATATCTATTCAATTCAAATTGTAATTGATCAATAGCTCTTCACCTGTAGCTATTAATTTTATGGCACATATGAATACACAGTTTCCTTCATGCCCCTCAAATATACATTTAGGTCTCTTATTTGTTGACCTAGGTCATGTACTGTTTATAAACCCTGCAATATTCCTTGTTGCTTTTGTCCTTTCATCAATGTACATAGTCGCTCCTTTATTTTGATCATTGTCTTTTAGTTGTAAATTATTTGTAGACACTCTGTATATGCACATACTTTGTGTATGTTGGACTAGCCATATCCAATCATTGCAATTGTAATGGGATCCGACATACTCCATCTATTCAATACATCCACCGTAACAAACCTTTATGCCATCCATACAAAATAACCCCAAACCATGTAATGGCGATGGTACAATTCGATATATCCTATTGTTTAGACAAAAATCCATGTTTACTTGAGGAATATCCTTGGGTACCTATTGTTTCACTATATATTTTAACCTCAAGGGAACCTCGATGTCGCCTATGGTCTCATCATCATAAGAACATGAAAAATTGCATTTTTTATGGAATTTTCTTCTGATCTTTTGACCTCTAGTTGATCTCCCTCTTTGAGACCTACTGGATGTCTCACTTTCCTTTAGTCTTCCTGATCTTCCCTTGCTTGAGGAAGACAGATATGAGAAATACCTATTTGGTTGTACCTACACTCCATCGAACGAGAGGAATAATAGTGAAAATTCCTTGAAGGCTACAACATAGGGTGACACAATTTTGAAAGGAATTGATAAAGCTAAGATGTATGCCATCTTATGTTGTCTCCTTTATTGTATGTCTACACGAAATTTCAAAAAGTTCTTGAGTAATGTAGGACTTTAACGCAAGAACACTAATGAGCGTGCATGGCATAATTAGGAGACACATTTCACAAGGGTTTTGTTCAATAAGATACAATGGAAAAAGTAATGAAAAAGGTTGGGGAAACACCAACACAAAGTAGTGAGTGTTAAAAGACCTACAAAATGTCAAAATAGGTGAGATTTTTTTCACAACTTTACTTCTTTGAGATGCCTCAAGCCCATATTCGCAAGCATCCCACACAAAATGAAAAAAAGAGAGGAGAGGATACCAAATGAATTTGATGGTTTCCCTCTTTCCTCGAAACGAGTGTCATGGAGAAAATAATTTTCCCTCCAAAAATTTGGGTTTTTGGAGAGAAGTTGCATGAGAAGAAGACCAAAGTCTAAATGAAACACAAACTTGTTCAGACCAAGCGCAACACAAACGCAATTACATCACCAACACAAGGAAGTGTGGGTTAAAAAGACAAAACAAATGTCCAATAAGGAGAGCTTTTGTTCATGACTTACTCTTTGGATATGACTCAAGAATAGATTTGCAAGCACACCTATGCAATTGGGAAAATAGAGGAAACTATGTTAGTTTGATGGTTTCCAACTTTCCTTGAGGTGAGTGGTATGGATAAAACAAGTTGTTGTCTCAAAATTTGGGTTCTCCAAGAGAACTTGCATGATGAGAAGACCAAATTTTGAACTAAAAATAAGGCAGAGACAAAAAACAACATCAAGGTGGATACAAAATTACATAACATGGTCGTGAAAATGGTAACACAATGAAATATATGGAAAAATACAAGAAATTTTGTAAATGAGGAGTGTTTGTTCATGACTTTAATTTTTTTAGACGACTCACAAGCCCACTCACACATATCGAAAAATTGAAGGGACCAAAGGAATTTCAGGTTTGTCACATTCCTTGAGACGAGTAGCATGCTAAAAATGAGTTTCCAAGGGATTCCTTACTTATCATCGAAGGATGTTAAGGCTTCATGGAATGGCCATTTTTATTGCATACTTGTGTAGCTTTCCTTGTTCTAGAGCCAATAAATGAGAACTCACAAAAAAACAATAAACATTGCTACTAATATATATTTTAAAGTTATTTTTAGTATTGGATCAATGGGTAACCCTTAGATTATATACTAAGATCAAATACTACACTATCTTTTTAATCTAAGTTCAATGTTCTTATCATTGAACTCATATGTAAGACAACGTTGAACTATTCTTGTTGTCGGTGAACCACCACAATTCAGTGTGACTTCAAGAGGAGTTTGATATAGGATGGCATTAGGCATAGGATTATGAGAAAAAATAAATGTGAAACTTGTTGAATTGATGCCAAAAAGATTGAAAAAGGACATTTTTTGAGGCTAGAGACCCGTCACATTTTTCAAGTTTCGGACGAGTTCTTAGTTAAATCTTTAACATATTACATCAATGGTGTAAATCCAAGGCCATTTTTTCTTAACGAAACATGATTTATGAAGGGTTGATTCATATTATATAACCTCTTACAATCTTTAGAAAGTATAGTGTGTGTGAAATAAACTAAATAGTAGGTGCTCTTGTGTAGATATAATATGGAAATCATATCGCAGGATTATATGGGAACTGTGACTATTGTGTAAGATAGGTGTTTGAATGTATAACATTATACACGGCATAACTTCTGTGTGAAGGCACAAGGTTCAATCATTCATAAGGCAAGGGGTTAAAGGGTAGGCACACTTGGAAACTAAGTGAATTGTTAAAGCAATTAGAGGGGATACTCCCTAGCATATTATGATTCATCATCCTACTCAAACTATTTTCCATATTGGCTCACTTAAGGTCCCTTTTGATTTATGTAAACCATTTTAATTATCAAGATAAAGGTCATTGTTGGAAGATTCACCCATGTCTTTCACTTATCTATCAACACGTTCAACAAAAAAACGAGTTATCCATGACACTGTTGTGAAATGGTTAATAAGGTTAAAAAACATATGGTAAGTGCATTGAATTCTTGGTTATCTAATTCCTCAACAATAATATTATGGTTAAGGATAAGATCCATTATTGTCAATTTTCAAATGGTTTGTGCATGTGAGAAACTTCGAACAATTGAACATGCCCAGTGGGGATGTAAGGTATCCCAACGATTCTTAGAATAAAACAAACTCTAAACATTTAGTACTCTTTTTTATTCTCAACCATAAGAAAGGATGTGTGCCTATGGACAATAAGTGGATATGATTAGACATGTAATAAGAGCACATAGGATGATGTATTTCTAACATGCATATCCTTCAATTACAACCTTGTTGACTTTTAAACTATCAATTTGTTGCTTTCATAATTCAATTATAAGACAATAAGAATCAAATGACAAAGAGACTTGGTGGTTATCTAAAAAAACAACATCCTTACCATATCCTCGTGTGCATACATGAAAAACCACAAAATTAGGCCTAAATAAACACTTAACTCTATCAAAAAACAACACCCTTGACAACTGCTAATGTTGGTAGGAAAGGATCTCATATTAACTCCCAAGGATGCACCCTCCATGTCATTATCTAGATATTGTCTATTGCATTGAAATATGAAAATCCAACATGCGAGAATTCCTTGCTTATCATCTAATGATGCCAAGGCTTCATGGGATGGCCATGATTATTGCATACTAGTGGATCTTTCCTTGTTCCAGTGCCAATAAATGAGAGCTCACAAGAAAATATTAAACACGGTGATTGATATATTTCTTTAATTTATTTTTAGCATTCGATCAATGGGATACCCTTAGATGATATACTAAGATCGAAGACTCCACTATCTTTTCAATGCAACTTAACCAAATAATTAATAAATTGCAAGCATAGAGAAATGGTGTTTGTATCACTAAATTCATATGTAAGACAACGTTGAACTATTCTTGTTGATGGTGAACCAACACAATTCAGTGTGACTTCAAGAGGAGTTTGATATGTGATGGCATTAGACATATGATTATGGGAAAAAAATAAATGTGAAACTTATTGAATTGATGCCAAAAAAATTGAAAAAGGACATTTTTCGAGGTTAGACACTTGTTACATTTTTTAAGTTTCCTACGAGGTCTTAGTTAAAGATTTACCCTATTACATCAAAGGTGTAAATTCAAAGCCAATTTTCCCTAAGGAAACAATATTTATGAAGGGTTGATTCATCTTAGATAACCTCTTACAATCTCGAGAAAGTATAGAGTGAGTGAAAGAAACTTAGTAGGTTATCTTATGTAGATATAATATGGAAATGATATCAAGGGATTATATGGGACTTGTGACTATCGTGTAGGATAGGTGTTTGAATGTATAACATGCACTTGGAAACTAAGTGAATTGTTAAAGCATTAGAGGGGATACTCCCTAACAGATTATGATCCATCATCCTATTCAAACTATTTTCCATATAGGCTCACTTAAGGGCCCTTTTTATTTATGTGATATTGTTCCATTGACAAACCATTCTAATTATCATCAAATGATTCCAAGGCTTCATGGGATGGCCATTGTTATTGCATACTTGTGGATCTTTCCTTGTTCTAGAGAAAACAAATGAGATTGCACAAGGAAAACATTATACACGTTGATTGATTTGGGGTTTACTCCCTCAATGCTTGCATCTCATTGAATAATCCCTAGTATTCATGATGATTTATAAATTTATTATAATAATGTAGAAAGCTTCAGTGTCACACCCCTTTTGAAGGGAAGCGAGCAAGAATTTGCAATCATCAAGCAAGGCCCTGTAAATTGAAGAACTGAGTTCTAATGGATATTTTTGATAGATGATTTGTCTTTTATATATTTATAGAGCACCCAAGATGATCAAGTATGCATACAAAATTATCCGTCATAGGTAAGATGTTATAATATTGGATCATGCAATCGATATACTTCCAACCCTCATCTACTAATCCAACATGAATGCAAGCATATAAGACACAAATATAGGTGGCGTGGTTTTATATTTTCCCCATGTTTCTCATTTAATAAAAGAGTAAAAGTGCATCCTCACCATACCCATGCATTTCATATCCAAAAATATTTGCACTCCATAAGACTACATCTATCTTTAGCATTTTGTCAAATAGTCTCCACACTTACACATTTGGAATATTACATGTCAATAAAAGAAGCACCCATAAAAGCACATGATTCAGGTCCACTTTTAATTATGTAACAATAGATGCGCTTACCCTATTTAGATTAGTGCATGCTAGGAGAACACTCACCATAGTGACTGCATTGTGTGTTACAAAGAGTATATTCTTAAAATACATAACCCAATCATTGCACATTATGACATTACATTTCTTTGGGACACCTCATAAAAAATTGGCGGGAATGTGTGAGAATCCAATACCCTTTGCATAATGATATCACCAAAGAAGTTCCCCATATAGGAAACTTCGTCAAATCCACTTCTAACTATATAACCATGGACAAGCATGCCTATTTTTATACCTCTTAACTGAGTTCATTACATTTTATTACTCATGGTAATGTCATTAGGTTTCATTTCCACCTGAATATCCGATTAAAAAGTGTCAAGGTATCATTTGCATGCTAATTTTGGGAGTAACCAACAATCATTTCATTATATGAGATAACATTTTTGTTATAAATGTTGAAAAACAACTTCTCTGTTAATTCTATATTTCATCCCTTAGCATATAGGTCTATGAGAGCAGTATAGACAAAAAATTAAGACTATAAATTTCTAATAACATTTGGAAAAGAGATAGGGAAGATGCCAAATTTGGAGATCCTTTTAGAAGAAATATACTTTTTTGAAATGTCTCAAGCCTAGATTTTCAATCCCTCCCATGCACAAGGAAAAATAATGGTACAAGATAAATGAATTTGATGGTTTTTCACTTTCCTTCACATGAAGAGAACTATAAAAATAAGTAGTCCTCCAAACAATAGGGCTCTACAAAATAGGTTACATTGTGATAAAACCAAAGGTGGAACAAAACACAAGGTGGAGACTGAGTGGAATTTCAAGGCAGAGTCCAAAATCGACCAATAAGGTGGAGACTGGGTAAAATTTCAAGGTGATGTCTAAATTGACCAACAAGGTAGTGACAATATCCTTCATCTTTTATCCTTTTATTTTTAGCATTTTGATTGACATTCCAACTAAAGGAATGAATATTGATCCACATTAAAACCAGTAACCCGCTTGAAAACTCATTTTTTTAACAGAAAATGACAAGTGTTTTAACTGAAGGAGTTAAACTCACCATGATTCCATGAAGGAAATACCATTGTCACTGTCACTCTCCTCCATGAAGGAAACTCCATGGTTCACTCTCCTCCATAAGGTAGCACCTCTTCCCAACAACGCAGCAGGAAATAACACGACGTGAGCACGATCAATTCTCCACCATAGCAGTAGGAAAAATCGAATCAGGGGACATGCACAGGAAGCACAGTTGAAAATGATACCAAGGTAGGTTTGTAAATGCCTTTGTCCAGCAGACGACAACACGACGTGGGCACGACCAATTCTCCACCACGGTAGCAGGGAAAATCGAACCAGGGGCAGGCGTGGGTAACACAATTGAAAATGATACCAAGGTAGGTTTGTAGAAACCTCTCTCCAACAACTCATAAGATGACAACACAAAGTGGAAACACTCATATCCACCATGGAAGCATGGCATATTGAATCGACAACATGACGTGGGAACGACCAATCCTCCACCACGACAGTAGGGCAAATCGAATCGGACAGACGCGAGAAGCACAACTAAAAATGATACCAAAGTTTGTTAAATGTGTTTTGTTCTTATTTGTTTGTTTTTATTTATTTCTATTGTTTTATTGCTTTATTTTGTTTTATTGTTTTATTTTCTTTTAATTTAATATTTGTTTTTATGTATTTATGCATAAAGCAAATCTTACGCAAATTAATAATTTGGTTATTTGGTCCATTTGGATATTTATTAAATTTTAATGATTTATAGAATTTTATAAAAGAGTTTTTATGAAATCATTAGCAAATTATCTAGCATTACAGCGACACAAAGTCATCGACCAGTGAATAAGGTCATGATACACATGGATATAATTCTAACATCCAAACCAAACATGGATATACCTCTTCCTGTATCAGATATATTAACATATAAATATATAAAAAAACATTATACGAAAAAAAACCCATAGTAAAAAAACAAATAAATAAAAACATGGACAACCCAAGAATAGGATAAAATATAAAACATACCTCCACACTATACTTTTACTTTTAAAATTGATTAAAAACTTATGGAAAATTTATTTTTAATATCTCAAGTATTGGTCAATGCTTCAATGAAGCGGTATAATAAAAATAATAAATATTTTACGTCACAATTAAGAGTATTGTGTGAAGGAGAATATATCATTATTGATGGTTAATTTTATTTTTTATCAGCTGTATTACGAACACTAACAAGTTTGAGCTAACTTGTTGACATGGAAACTTCAAAAATTAATTCTAAAGTTCATCTCATTTTCTCTGAGTGTGAGAGTCATGGAACTATGCTATGCAAATCATTGCAAGTAATAATTATAATTCATAGATATATGACCTAGGAATTTGGATTTATTTTAAAATTATTTTATCCTTCTATGTTTGAATAAAATAAGAAATTGAGTATGTGTGTGATGATTTGGAACTTTAGAAATTCTCACTTTATAGAAGTGTTTTCTATATGTATATTTAGGCTACCATATTTATTTGAATTTAAAAATGAAAAGCTATATAACTCCATATTGGAGTTTATTCTAATTAAATCAATTAATTAATTATAAGTGTTCAATAAACAAGTGCTTATTCATTTGAATCAAAGTAATAACTCATGTGGAGAGAATAAAGTAAAGATTGAAAGGATAGAGGTAAGAAGTGGATGACATATTAGGCATACCATTTGGAAGCACTAATGGCTAATATAACATAAACATATGCGTGAGGTTATTTCCTTGCATATTTATACATTTCTATTCCATAATATAAAGTCTTTTTAACAACTTATCATTAAAATCGTATGTTGTAGGTACACCCTCAAGTTTGTGAGAAATCTTAGACCTAACCTTTATTCCAACTCTTCTAAGTCCTTTGGTTGCTTTACACATATCATATCCTAAACCTCTATTGGGACCTCTTGATATTAGGTTGGATCCAACATTGAAGGTTTCTTGATTTATCCTAGTGCGTCTACATTCACATAGTTCCACTAATAAATTAGATGAATCAACCTTATAACCTAAAGGGAGGTTCCCTCATAGCTAGGGAAAGGGAGGTCCCCCCCCCCCCTTAGAGATCCTGGAACACTTCCATTTATTTATATTTTTCATTTGTAGATCTAGTGTTATTAATTTCTCCTTCTCACACACACATTTGTATTGGAGATCGAGTACAAATATTGTTTTGCAACAATAGTTGAGTTGTATATGTAAGATAATCTAAGATGTGGATAAAATTAGAGTACCACAACTCCCTTATTTAGGTCAAATACCTTTAGTATCAACAATAAAAAAATGACGAAATCAACTATTTCCATACTTCTATTTGTCTTATTTAGCATTAGGTTTTCCTAAAGAAAACTTTAGTAAATTAACACTAAATTGTTGATCTACTCTTCTTGCCCATTTGCTAGTAAAACCTAATCTAAAACTTAAACAAAGTACCTTAATAATATATATCCATAGGCTAACCTAATGAAGATCTAAAAACCTAATTAAACTAGTGGCTCTCCCCCTCTCTTTGATCATCACCTTCGTCACCCTAGGGTTTTGTAGTTTTCCCTAAAATTGAGTAGCAAATCCACTCTCTTCCTCTCCTTGTTAACATATGTGTAGGATATGGTGGTCTTTGATCCCCCCCTTCCTA
Organism: Pseudotsuga menziesii; assembly: GCA_001517045.1. NCBI lineage: Eukaryota > Viridiplantae > Streptophyta > Pinopsida > Pinales > Pinaceae > Pseudotsuga > Pseudotsuga menziesii. The sequence goes on from LPNX010605497.1 coordinate 18,708, forward strand.
TTAAATGTGGTAACACAAATCAATTTATTCGCTACATAATAAATTACCTTCGCTAGAAACAAAGACATAACATTTGCGTAAAGCATTACATTGAAAACTCTTACACATCCCTTAGAGGATGAAAATGCCTACTATAAGGAAACAAAACATTTCCTACATATTGGCATGATCCCATTCACATGTCACTTATTATAATATGTAGGGTCAAGTACATGATCAATTGTCGTGCCTTATTTTTGGGTTATGTGACAACCAAATATTTGATCATATATATTTGTAGAGGAAATTTATTGTCAAATATTTGTTTGTGTGAGTCATGTTTGAGTCTCGAAACCCTCCCATGCCATTAACACATGCGTCTAGTCTAACCAAGTCAAAATTTAGTCCATACAAGCACAAATTGAAAAAATTTCTACGTTGTCCCCATTCACATGTCACTTATTATATGAAGGTCAACTACATGATCAACTGGAGCACCTTATTTTTGGGTTATGAAATATCAGACAATAATGAAGGTGAAATAAGCATACTATACATTACCTTACCAAGCTTGTCTTTGTTTAAAAAATAGTTTAACATTCTTTTCTCAATAGGGCCAACGACGTTAAGGTGGAAGCTCATCTACCCCTACCTCACGTCACTCTCAATTCCCCATAACCCAACAAAATCTATGTACTAGAAAATAAATGAATGTGTTTTTTGTTGTAATTAAAAAACAATGTTTCCTACAACATATGTCGGCATACAAAATGGAATAAACTTAAGAAAAATTAATTACTTACCATTATAACAAGTCAATAATTCTATTAATAAATCAATATAGAATAGATATAACCACATACCTCATACACTTCAATCTCATTGATCATCTTCTTCATCCAAGCCCACATCTATATCATCTGAACTAGATTCAACATTGTTTGATTGTCAAATATTTGTTTGCGTGAGTCATGTTTGAGTCTTGAAACCCTCCCATACTATCAATGCATGCTTCTAGTTTAGCCAAGTAAAATTTTAGTTCATATAAGCACAAATTGAAAAAATATCAACATTGGCCCCATTCACATGTCACTTATTATATGCGGGGTCAAGTATATGATCAACTGGAGTGCTTTTTTTTTACTTATGAATTATCATATAATAATGAAGGTGTAATAAGCATAATATACATTACCTTACTAAGATTCTCTTCGTTTAGAGAATAGTTTAATATTCTCTACTGAACAAGGCCAACCACATGAACATGGAAGCTCATTTGCCCGCCCTGTAACCCAACAAAATGTTTGTACTAGAAAATAAATGAATGTGTTTTTTGTTGTAATTAAGAAACAATGTCTACTACAACATATGTCGACATACAAAATGGAGTAAAAATTAAGAACAATTAGTTACGTACCATTATAACAAGTTAATAATTCTATTAATAAATCAATATAGAATTGATATAACTGCATACCTCATACAATTCAATGTCATTGATCATATTCTTCATCCAAGTCCACATCTGTATCATTTGAACCATATTCAACATTGTTTGATTGCCAAATATTTGTTTGTGTCAGTCATGTTTGAGTCTTGAAACCATCCCATACCATCGACACATGCGTCTAGTTTAACCAAGTCAAATTTTAGTCCATACAAGAACAAATTGAGAAACTTTCAACGTTGTCCCCATTCACATGTCACTTATTATATTCGGGGTCAAGTACATGATCAACTAGAGCGCCTTATTTTTGGGTTATGAAATATCATTCAATAATGAAGGAGAAATAAGAATACTATGCATCACCTTACTGGATTCTCTCTGTTTTGAGAATAGTTTAATATTCTCTAATGAATAGGTCCAACCACATGAAGGTGGAAGCTCATCTTCCCCCTCCCTCATGTCACTCTCAATTCCCAATAACCCGACAAAATCTATGTACTAGAAAATAAATGAATGTGTCCATTGTCATAATTAAGAAATAATGCCTCCTAGTGTTAAATGTACATCATCACGAGTCATTCTACAGACTTGTGTTGTATCAAGTTAAAGACTTGTGTGGTATCAAGTCAGGGACTTGTGTTGTATCAAGTCAGAATCTTGTGTTGTATCAAGTCGTAAAATTGTGTTGTATCAAGTTAAGGACTTGTGTGGCATCAAGCCAGGACATTGTGTTGTATCAAGTTAAGGACTTGTGTGGCATCAAGTCAGGACATTGTGTTGTATCAAGTCCTATATGTGTCCTTATGTATTGAGGTAGGATGCATGTACTGTGAACTTGTGTTGTATCAATATTAGAATCTTGTGTTGTATCAATATTGGAGTCTTGTGTTGTATAAAAAATGGTCTTGTGTCGTATCAAGTCAAATGATTCTCATAGACGATACCCTATGATATGGATCTCCTTAATTGGAGATGGTCTTGTGTTGTATCAAGACTGGGGTCTTTTGTTGTATCAAGACTAGGGTCTTGTGTTGTGTCAAGATTGGAGACTTGTGTTGTACAAAGTCACGAGGATATACTATGTGATGTGTTTCTAGTCATGGTCATTAGGTGCTATAAGTCTCCTTTAGGGATTAACTATCCCTAGAGTTAATTACTTTAGCATACGACTATATGACCCAAGGTAATACATATGATCATTAGTACATAACAATTCTTCTGAGTATGATATGATAAGATGGTTAATTAATTTATACACATATGGACCATGCAATATTTAATTAATGATAATGAGATAAAGCATAGAGAGAAAGAGAATGAATTCGACTTGCACATCTATGCCTCAAGTGAACTCAAACTATGAACGCATCAATTAAGCCTAAGATGTAAATAAAGAATGTGTTAGTTAAAGAAGAAACATATCCTTGATTCATGCAAAGTGTTTGTGCATGGGTGACACTGATTGTGAAGTACCAAATACTTTCAGTTAGTCTCCTAAATTTATGGGCATGCATTCATTTGAACATTGAGTTCAGTTCAGTTAGTTCAGAATTACTTCAATAAGTTCACATTCAATTCAAGACGTTCACATTCAGTTTAGTTCAGTTCAACTCAATTTAGTTTAGTTTAGTTTAGTTCAATTCACTTCACATTTAGTTCAGATAGCTCACATTCAGCTCAAGTCAATTAGCATCCAGTTAAAAGCTAAATAAAGAAGGAGGGCACATATCTTGTGCATGCAAGAGTAACTGAAGTGTCAGTTTGACACTGGAGCTTAGGAAGGCGCTAATGAATGCATGAGAGGAGTTCTAGTGCATGCTACTCCTATTGAATGCACCATGTATGATCTCACCGTGTTTACTGAGCCTCAAATCCTCCCCCTTCTACATGCTAGGTTGTTTTGAACTTTTATTAATATGCGAGGCATATGGCAAGTTCAATACAATTGCATACAATTGTTTTTGCAGGGTTACTTTGGATCTCTCTTCTCTATTGTTGTGGTGACTTCCTTTATCAGGAAATCTGTTGATGTGTTGTAAATCATTCTATGCAAATATATCTATCATACTCAAATAATTGTTGTGTTTTTCATCTTCGGTTTTTGTAGGGTTTTCCTAGGGTATATATTGTATCTTATGGTGATTGTTTTATGTGGTTGATTTATTCTTGAAGATTCACATATTGCTGATATAAAGAATGATATGTGGTTGATTTAAAGATTCATAGATGGTTGATATAAAATTGATTATTTGGATAATATAAAGTTTCTTATGTGGCTAATTTAAAGTTTTATAAAGTGTTGAAATTGTTTCATAACATTTTTGAAGTTAAAGCAACCCCAATTTTGCTCAAACATTAACACCTACAACATATGTCAACATACAAAATGGAATAAAACTTAAGAACAATTAATTGCATGCCATTATAACAAGTCAATAATTCTATTAATAAATCAATATAGAATAGTATAACGACATACCTCATACACTTCAATGTCATTGATTATATTCTTCATCCAAGTCCACATCTGTATCATTTGAACCATATTCAACATTGTTTGATTGTTGACTATTTGTTTGTGTGAGTCATGTTCGAGTCTTGAAACCATCCCATACTGTCAATGCATGCATCTAGTTTAACCAAGTCAAATTACAGTCCATACAAGCACAAATTGAAAAACATTCAACGTTGGCCCTATTCACGTCACTTATTATATGCAGGGTCAAGTACATGATCATCTGGAGTGCCTTATTTTAGGGTTACAAAATACCATACAATAATGAAGGTGAAATAATCATACTACGCATTACCTTAGCAAGCTTCTCTTTGTTTCAAGGATAGTTTAATATTCTCTATTAAATAGGGCCAACCATGTGAAGGTGGAAGCTCATTCCCCCCCCGCTCACGTCACTCTCAATTACCCATAACCTGACAAAATATACATACTAGAAAATAAATGAATTTGTTTTTTGTCATAATTAAGAAACAATGTCTCCTACAACATATGTCGACATACAAAATGGAATAAAAATTAAGAACAATTAATTACATACCATTCAATATAGAATAGATATAACTGCATACCTCATACACTTAAATGTCATTGATAATCTTCCTAATCCAAGTCCACATCTATATCATTCGAACCAGATTCAACATTGTTTTATTGTCTAATATTTGTTTATGTGAGTCATGTTTGATTCTTGAAACCCTCCCATATCGTCGACGCATGCGTCTAATTTAACCAAGTCAAATTTCATTCCATACAAGCAAAAATTGAAAAAAAATCAACACTGGCCCCATTCACATGTCACATATTATATCCAGGGTCAAGTACATGATCAACTGGAGCGCCTTATTTTTGGGTTATGAAATATCATACAATAATGAAGGTGAAATAAGCATACTATGCATTACCTTACCGAGTTTCTCTTTGTTTCGAGAATAGTTTAATATTCTCTACTGAACAGGGCCAACCACATGAAGGTGGAAGCGCGTATTCCCCCCCCCTTCACGTCACTCTCAATTCCCCATAACTCGACAAAATCTATGTACTAGAAAATAAATGAATCTGTTTTTTCTTGTAATTAAGAAACAATGTTTCCTACAACATATGTCGACATACAAAATGGAATAAAAATTAAGAACAATTAATTATGCTCCATTATAACAAGTCAATATTAATTATATTAATAAATCAATATAGAACATATATAACCGCATACCTCGTACACTTAAATGTCATCTTCTTTATCCAAGTCCACATTTGTATCATCCAAACTAGATTCAACATTGTAACGATTGGCCATATCATCATCGTCATCCATATCGGTTCCGATAATGTCATTGTCAATATCATCTTCATGAACATTATCTCCTACGTAATCTAGTTCAACTTCTTCGAAATCTTCGCTTGGCACACGATAATCTAATTGTTCATCCTCTACATATCATCTTCTTTTTATACCCTCTTCTTCCTCTACATTATACTTTTCTTCCTTCCTCTTGGGTCATGTATAACAACAAATGACCAATCCCCTCTACCTGGAACTGTGCTGGAACCTCTGAGTAAAATACCTATTCACATTGTCTTGGAAGAACATATGACTTTGTTCTTAGCTCAAGCAACCTTGTATTAACCACGATAAATCCATTAGCATGTTCAATAACAATTATGTTGGTATCATGTTGATTCAATTGTAGCATGTACCATTTGACAACGAACATAACTAATTTGAAGGATTTAACGTCACACTCAATAATATCATCCAAATACCCATAGTATCGTTTTTTTGAGACTTATGGATGCCTGTCACTTCTAGAGGAAACCTTAGTCACCTCAAAGACTGCAATTATCCACAATCAAATGTATTCTTCCTTTAATTCAACTTTTTGATACAAAATTTACGGTCATTGCACCACATAGCCTTATGGTGTTTCACTTGCAATATGCCAAACATGTGAAAAATGCATCGTCAATTAATAATTAACATATTTATGCTTGGAAAGTATGTAAAGAAAATAAAATCAACTTGTACATCAATATAATTGAAAATAATTAAATAGTATGGGTGATTACTATGCTTGTTTGCTTATATTTTAAACCATATGCTAAATCAATTTCCCTTTGTGTAAGATTTGCACCTCCATTGTGATGAGATTCTTTAACCAGAGCCACACCTTCCCATGATAATGCATGATCAGACTATACATTGTTCAATCCATACCTTCATCAATCAATATTGTTTGCAACATATAAATGCAGTGCATCCCACTCTCGACTAATTGCATGGAAATAAAATTACAATTCACAAATGTATAATTAGTCACCATGTTATACCTTTATAATCGATGCATATTGAATATTAAAAATTAAATAAGTATGATATATACATAAAAACCAAAAGTAAAATGTATTATAAATATTAATATACACCATCTAATAATTGCCTTTCAATTTCCTCAATCTACCTTTCCCCATCAGGTACTCCCCTTCAAATTTGTTAATGGTGTTGGGATCCCAAATACAATCTAAATCCATATTTCATGCTAATTTAGGAATATATTCACTGATATACACCATGGTTTGGTATACAATATATCCCTCCACCATAGAACCCTCAGGACGTGCTCTTTGTCTAACCAAAACCTTCAAAAATTGCAAGTGCATGTCAACCATCCACATTGACCTTCCGTGTGTACATGTCCACACAACTCGGTCTTCTCAACTTGGTGTATGAGGTAGCATTCTTGTGCATTGAAAATTGTCGAAGGTAGATATACAAATATACAACATGTAATATACAAATATAACGCTATATATGCCAAAATAATTACCTTAATCAAGGTATGCCAATCATGCATTTTTAAGCCCCCAAAATCACCTTTCTTTGTTAAGAAATTATTTATGTTCAAACAAAATCCTGTGGGAAATTTATTTTTTTGTATGAATCCTTTTACAACATTTCTTTACTGCTCCGTTAATAACCATGGAAGCGAGCTTAAATTAATTTGGTCTCCATCTGTATTTAATTGAATGACATCTTTCATTGCATGAATGGCTTCTTGAATGCCACTACAAATTTTGACAATTTTTTCTTCATCACTCCTTCCACCCAATATTTTCCATAATGTTTCAATTACATTCTTTCCGATATGCATTGTGACAAAGAAATGAACAATTTTTCGGTGCTCATATTAGGGAAACCTACTTAATGTCTATGATAACTTTTCATCCTCGTGGAAGCCCTTTAATGCCTTGATCATGACCTTCATGAAGCATATTTATAAATATTACAACAATCATTGTCAATTACAACAGTAAACAAAACACGATATAAACAATTCCAAACATTTTATATATGATGATAGATAGACAATTTGATCCATACCTTGACGATTTCTATTATATTGAAACTTCCATAGGTGAGGTGTCATTCTTCATGGTTTTAATGCAGTCTCTTCTTTCCCATTGAAAATATGTTTTTCGGTGGTTCAATAAGTGTGGCCATTTTTCCTACATGTCTCTAAATGAATAACCATATGCAGGCATTCGAAGAACACCATATTCACTTCTATTCCGTGCATGGTAATCCATAAATCATTCTATGCTTTTGCACTTGAACAATCGTTGAAAATGTGGAATAATGGGAGTATAACGAAGAACCTTGCGAGGCACCTTTATTTTCACTTGATCTATTCAATATCTATTGATATGACATGTCAGGCATTCATTTTCAAGTTCATATTGTTTATGATATATAATATGATCATTATGGCATGTATCAATTGTTTGATACTCCATTCCAATATATTTTATGATGGCACACAAATCTTGTTATGTGTGAGGTAAAATATTTGACGATGGTAACAAAAATTCAGCTATCTAGCTACAACTGAAAAACTAGTTAATCAAAAAATATTAATGGTACATATTACATTCTTATTAATTTTACTGATTTGAACTAACAATAAAAATACAGGAAAAAATATAACATTTATCATGATGTATATGTGATGAAATATATTACATACCTTAACATCTGTGTAACCGATGTGTTTGGAAAACCATTCATAAACTTCAAGTTCATTATCAACAATATAGCAAAGAGAAGAGTTGTGTTGGAGCCTTCATAAAGGGGTTTGTATGCCTTGTCACGTATAGGTAAATCATGAAAATCATCAAAGTCGTCATATTGATCATCATCTGTTTTAGCATTAAATGTATCACGCATCAATGTATTTGTACCACCATATTCAACTGTGTTATTAGCATAGTCATCTTCTTTCATATGATCATTAACTTGATCTTCAATATTCACTCAATGTGCATTTAGCTCTTGTTCAACCACATTCTCCACGTGATCTTCCCTAGCGGGCCTTTCCTTTATAATTACAACCAATCAAGAGATATTTTTGTGTATATATGATAAATATTAAAATGAAGACATATAATGAAAAACTTAGCAATGGACGATCTTCATGTCCCCCTTCAACATGTCCATGCTCCATACAATGTCTTTTAGATGATGTTATATTTATTCTTCTCCTGTTAAATTCCCTACATTTACTACAAGGACAATAAAATTTCCCATAACCCTTTCTTTTCTCTCCAACTCACATTCTAGCAAGTAATTCTTGATTTTGTTCTAGAGGAATTTTATGTGACATTTTCCTTTACCAAGCTCGAGTGATGATTATTTATCTTAAAAAATAAACCACCACATTTCAACTATTTGTAATGATAGTAATAGATAAAATAATTCTGGTTTTTTTCATGAAACACAATCCCTCCAACCTCCATAGGTTGTTGTAACTATAGAAAAAATGTTAGAATGTTTCTAACAATTTAGGTTTCTATAAAGGAGTTCCGTCGGAGCTTCGATGAACGTAACCATATAAACGTTGACGTTATAAATAAGAAGGTTGATTAAGTCAAATGGGAAATGGGAAAATAATTATAATATCTTCTAAACTTGTCGGAAATCCACCATCTATTTTTTTGATCGTATACAATCCGTTGAAAATTGTACGCATGTTGGAAATTCGACGATTGCGGTGGCAAATTGTGAAAAAATGAAGAAAATTTCAAATTCCCTAGGTAATATCCAGTGATATATCCAATTTTTTGGGTATCGTCAGAGTATGTCATTAGATTTTGTGTTCAAATGTAGTTGTGTAAATACAAGATATAAAGAGGAAAAGTGACTTCTGTTTGTGCATTATATAGAATAACTATTTTCTTTCAGTGTTAATGAGGAAAAGCTATTGAATAGCCATTTTTTGGAGGAGAATCTCTAACTTGTGGTGATGCATTACTATGAACATTTTATTGTTGTCTGTCACTGGTTTGTGTGAAGTAAGACTGTATTGTATTGTTGTGACTATTATATGTAGTAATTTATTATTGTCTTGCATCTTTACTTTTTTTCAATAACTCACTTTCCACTTTATGATCTATAAAACTTGAGTAGAATAAAAGATAAACAATTATTGTTTTTAATTATGCTCACACTATGTGTTTCTGTTCACTTTCTATAATAACAATATAATATGGGCACACCTAAAATACATGTTTTTTCATTGGTCAATAACTAGAACAAATTTGATCTAAGATAGGGTAGAATAGAATTTGAATTTTTATTTCCTTACATTTTAAGTAGGGCATTCATTGCATTTCATTTCATAGTTTTAAATTATGAATCAATTCATAACTGGTATATCCTATACAATTTCCAGGCTAGGAATCTAGATGGATTCCCTATACAAAATAGCTTGAAGTCCAATTGGGACTTCTCATCGGGGAGGACCCTTGTTGTCGACGCAAGACGTTTGGACTCATCAACACAATTGGGTGCTAGAAGGAGGACCGCCATTGTATGGATGGGAGAGAAACACCCCTCCCTCTTGATTATTATTCCAAACCTCCACGTGATGACCCCTAGACTGAAATGCCATATACACAAGGTGACGACTTCGAAGAAGAGACTCATTTTGAATATAGTGTTGCTAGTTTAGAACTGCTTGAGTCTCCTCCGAAAAATTTATTTGTTGTCCCTCAATAGGAAGTAAACATACTTTGTCGTTCTAGTAGAGCTTACGCTAAACAAATCAATCAATCACCCATAGCTACTTTGTTACCTAGATGTCAAACATTTGGAAAAAATATCATTCATACTGAAGAAACAGTTATGCTAGACACTTTAGAATAAGTAAACTAATTGAACCTCCAAGAAATCCTCGAAATCTTTGATCAAATTGACCCCATGCCTTTAGATTCCCCTTGAGCTTCTCGTACTCCTAATCCTAAACCTTAATTGCTAAAAAAACCCTTCATATCATTTAGTAGTTTTAGGCACATCATATGGAAAACAATTGGGTTCAACCTCCCTCATGAACGACACAAGGAGTTGTAAACTTAGAAGGAAAATGCCATGCTTTATCCAAGCATCCTTAACAAATTCTGCAAAAATTTCACCCTGACATCTTTCCTCCCAAAGGACCATTTTTTTTTACATGGCCATCTCATTAATGAATGTGGAACACGAGGATGCCATATGCAAGCTATTTTATTAGATGTTTGAAAATAAGGCATATGCCCGGTATTGCAGTCTCCCCACTGGGTCAATCACTGATTGGAACAATTTTGATAAGCCAATTTTGAATTAGTTTGGTGAAAAAAATACCACTACTAATATGTTAAAATAATTGATATCCCTTAACATGGACAAGAAAAAAAACAAAGATTTTAAGTAACGTTTCACAACCATCGTAAATAAATTTCCCACTGATAATCAACCAGTCGAGAGTGTTATAGTTAAGTGTTATACAACGCCATTGAATCCTTCTATAGTGATGATTGTAAAAAGGGTTCTTAAAACCACCTTATAGGAAATTTTCGATAGAGCTATGGAAGTAGAAAAGGAAATGTCTAATTTGGCTAGAAATCAGGGGGTAGTTGACGCAAAATCCCCCCATTTCAACAAAGAAAAATATTTTATTGACTAAGATAGTTGAGAAAGAACCCACAAACCTGGATGGTGTGGTAAAAACAATCAAGAAACTATCTAATGAAATTGTTGATCTTAAGAAGAATTACGGGGATGATACTTTTAATAAGAAACATTTTTTACCATTGTTTAGAAAACTAACAAAGGCATAAATTATCGAAGGCATCCTATAGCAATCCCTTCTCAGAAAAACACTACAATAACTTCAACTCAATGAACCACATCGTCAATTTATATAGAGCATCCTTGAGCTCTTCTCAGCCAACAAAGACCACATAAATCATAACTATCCCATAAAACATGGAATGCAAGGTGGTTGAAGACATGAAAAGGACTAAGGCAAACATTTCTTTGTTCAATTTATGTAACATTCCACAACAAAGGGATCTATCACTTACTATCTTTAGGAAACCATATGACCTACAACAAAAATAAAAACAAAGTCTTTCCATGGTAAACTGAGTGCTACAGTGAAGACAACCAACATAGGGATTCACTCCAGGTCTCAAACTCCTCTATTCCTCTTAACATTTGAAATTTTCAATTACAATGTACACAATTATTTAGTGGACTCCAAAGCCTTATCTAATGCAAATTCCCATTCTATTTTCCAAAGGATCAAGGTCTTACTGACCCAATGCACTACCTGAACTATTCAATTGGATCAATCAGATGTCAAAGTGATACATGGATTTAAGGATGTAATAATTAGACTATCTTTAGATCCTATTTTTTGCCAAATTATTGATATCATTGTTGTAGATATTCTTGAAGCATATGGTTTACTTTTGGGTAGGGATTGGTCACAAAAGTTGTAGGGGTATTTTTCTACTTATTGGTTGCACCCGTGGCTACTATATAAAGGACAAAAGAAAAAAAATTGGGTGGTCAAAGAAGCACACATGAGATAGACGTTGACAAAGCTAGAAGAACAAAATGAACCTATTAACTTTGCACATTCAATTCTTGGGAATTACTTTTTAGAGACAAGTTTCATTTGCTATAAAGTTGGAGAGTCACCTATAGAAATGGAAATATAGTATGAAATCCTTCATTTATGCGGAATGGTGATAATGAATGTATTATAGTAGCAGTAGATAACTCTTGTTCCTCTAACAATAGTGTAAATATTAACTTTTGGACTTTGTATTTTGATGGTTCTAAGACACAGGAAGGAGCAGGAGCAAGTTGCGTCCTTATAGATCCATACAAATGAAAGACTCTCCTTTCTTGTAGATTAGAGTTTCAAAGCACAAATAACACAACTAAGTATGAGTCCCTAGTCCAAGGCCTTAAAAAGGCTATCGATTTAAAGGTAAAACAATTGCAGGCTTTTTGTTATTCAGAAATTATTGTTAGACATATGAAAAACACTATACACTGTCTATATCCACAGTTAAAATGTACCAAACCGAGGTATGGAATCCAATTTCTGATTTTGATTCTTTTAAATTTAATCCAGCCCTCGATCCCTTGCCCGATGAATGTGCAACTAATACTTTAGCTAATACCGTTTCTCATTTTGTTCCTTTAAGTGACAAAGTTGCTATTAAATTGCTTTTCAAGCCTCTGTCCCGGACAAAATGAAAAATTAGAGAGTTTTAAATGGAAATGATCATATTATTAGTTTCTTAACAAATGAAGGTATATTTAGAGATGCGGTCATTGATGATAAAGAACATGAAAGGACCTATAGGATTTTACGGAAAACACCAAACAATCTAGAGGTAATCCTATTTCAAAAGGGGTTCTTACCTTATAAAAGTTGTTCGATCTCCATAATAAGTTTAAGAAACTCGTAAATGTAAAGATGAACAATTCCTCTATGCAATTTGAGTTGGTCAACTTAGGCACTAATGAGGATCCCAAAAACATAAATTTGGGGACTTGTTGTTTAGAGAAAGAAAACAAAAGTTTCATTTAGTTGTTCTAGAGATATAAATATAGTTTTGCTTGGACTTACAATGATCTCAAGATCAATATGACACAAAAATATTCAACACCTAATTCCTTTGAAAGAAAATGTAAAACCTTTTTAGCAAAATCTTAGAAAGGTTCACCCAACTCTTGAACCTTTGATCCAAAAGGAATTGAAGAAAATAGTAGATGAAAATATCATATTTACATTTCAACATTCGATTGGGTTGATAATTTGGTCCAAGTAAGAAATAAATTAGGGAAGGTCAGACTATGTGTAGATTTTCAAAATTTGAATAGATCCTCTAATAAGGATAGTTACTTTGTTTTGTATATGGAATATATATTACAACTCGTCTTTGGATTAGAGATGTTTTCTTTACTATACAGGTTTTTCGACTACAATCAAGTCCTAGTGGCAGAAAATGATCACTTAAACACCACTTTTCGATTGAAGTGAGCACATATGCCTATCGAAGTATGCCATTTGGATTGATTGATGCAAGAGCTATGCTTCAATGGGCCATGGGCACATCGTTTAGAGGATTGATTGATCATATCCATCACCTGGAACATATATTTGAAAGATGCAGAAAGTACGACATCTCTCTTTATCCTAAGAAAAGTATATTTTCTATTTTAGAAGGGAAGTTGCTAGGAAATGTGATATAAGAAGGGGTATTTGTGGTGAAGGAACTCAAGAAATCATGTAGATCCCTCTACACAATGGTAAGAAATCAATGCAGTCATTTTTAGGGAAAATCATTTTTTTTCAAAGATTCGTTGTAGACTTCATGGAAATTGTCAAAATTTTGCAGAATATGATTAAGAAGGATGAAGATTTGAAATCGGTCGCCACTGAAAAGGAAGCATCCAAAAGAATCAATATGTCCATAAATACTACACCATCACTCCATAACCTTGATTCAAATAAATATTTCTTAATGTATGCTTTTGTATCCGATCATTCCCTTGTGACAAACCTCACCTAGAAGGGAGAATAACATGATGAATTTCCTATATCACTTTTGAGCACTCGACTACAATGTAATGCCTCATTATTTAATTCACCTTCATGGTTTTAAATATTAGTGTATGTACGAGGTATGCATATGATAACTACATACTTAGACCTTGCATGCATCACATTAGCACATTATTAATTAATAGTATAAATACACCTTGCTTGCATGGTTGGTAAATTAAATATTGATGCGTGAATAGTATTAATTAATATTGTTAATTGATAATTAAATACTAATATTTGATATTAAGTGTGTTAGTTAATTATCATATAATTAAATTAAAAAACTATTAATTAAATAAATTATCAAATTAACAATTGCAATAATTGAAATAAAATCAATGATTTCATTTGCTACTTAAGCCCACCGCTTGGAAATATGTTAATTTGGTAAAAACCAACAATTGAATAAAAAAAATGTTTTTAACTTGTCTACTAAGAAAAAAAATTTATATTAATTCAGCTTTATTTTATGGGGAGGTTTCTTCATAGGAAAGAAACCTCCATGATAAAAGGTAGATTGGAAATTGAGAGTGGGGGGTGGGGGACGGAAAAAAAAAGAGTAATTTGGAGGGGGGGTGGAGGTTTAAGGGAGAGGATGAATTTCCTAGAGAAAAGAGGAATGAATTTATGATATTGGGGAAAGTTGAGGGGATGTGTGCGGTTGGAACACAACTCATGAAAATTTGTATTCCATGGTTTATAAGAGAGCTTGCATATTGTTTTTGGATTTTTGGGCACATGGGTTAGAAAATCTTTTGAGTTTTCTGAACTAGGGAGTCAGAGAGACTGTTCCCAGTATGATGGGAGGTTAACCTAGTTTGGGTAGCTATTTGGACATGTACAAAGTTAATATGACTGCGACATAGGGAATTCTCAAATGGGAGAACCATGTTTGATAGGTTTGATCTATGATTGATTTTATTTTATTTTTAACTGTTTTAATCAATTAAACTGTTAGATTTCATCTCTTTATTAAACATTGAATTTCTATAATTATGCTACAAAATATACTGACTAGAATCCATATACCGTTAAGTAGATGATACATGTGAAATTGTATTAGATTGGTAAGCAAACCCTACATAAAAAGGGTTGAAATGGATTATCCTATGGTAGATAAACAAACATTTGTCATGTTCAAAGTGGTGAAGCAATTCAAGCCCCACATTCTAAAGAACCACATCAAAGTAATCGTACCACACCCTATTTTAATATCACTTTTTGAGCAAAAGGATTTGGGTGAGAGAAGAGGTAATTTGACCACTGTAAAACAAGAGTACGACTTTGAATTCAATCTAGCCACAATAATTAAAGGTAAAGGTATATGTAAATTGGTTATTGAAGTTCTGGGCCCTGTAGAAGAAATCAAGGAAGAATGGGAAAATGAGACATTACTTTATGCCCAAGTGGTCCTGTATGATCTCGTTAACAATGACTCTTGGCATAATGATTTATGATAATATCTCCAACATGGAACTGTCCTTGAATACATAAACATCAAACAAAGAAGAAATCCGAGGATTGAAACCTCCCAACATTAGTAGTGAACTAGATTTTGTTCAAAAGTCATTATGATGAAGTATTGTTGAGGTGATATGAAAAGGATGATGTTGATAAAGTGTTATAGGAATTACATGATGGTATCGAGGGAGATCATTTTTCAAGCGAAACTACAACCCATAAGATCTTACATGTTGTCTATTATTGGCCTAATTTTGTAGGTATGCACATGCCTATGTAAGATAATGTAAAAGTTGTCAAAAGAATGTCAAAAGGGAAAATAAGCATACTATTCCTTTGCAACTTGTTAACATCGAAGAACCTTTTTTGTAGTGGGGATTGGATATAATCAACAAGATAAAACCAAACTCTTCCAAACATCATAATTACATCCTAACCACTATGGATTAATTTACAAGGTTGATTGAAGTTGTACCTTTGTCCATAATTAAAGAAGAAGCCATTATTCATTTTTCAGAACATCATTTAATTATTGGGTTTCGAGTTTCATTGTCTCTTGTATTTGATAATGCACTATACTTCTCCTCAATGAAATTAATTGGGTATTCCCTGGAGAAAGGAATTAATCTACATTATGCATAAAAATACTATCCTAAGTGAAACGAGGTTTGTAAGTAGGAATATTTCAAGTTCTGTGGACAGAAGCTGTTCCTCTGGTCTGAATGGTTAAGATCCAGAACAAATGAGTGAACGACAAAGGATGAAGACCCTCCCTGGATGTCATAGACACCTGGAATGCTGCTTCGATAGTGAACCTGTGTACCTGCAATCAGATCAAACACACAAACACATCAAAGCTACCATAACATGATCTATTTATCCATGTCAGTCACTAAGGAATCCAACAAAATTTACATGTGAAATCAAAACAACAGTAATGTGGGACGGAAATAGGATTTGCATTAAGATGAATGGAGAAGTTTACAACCAATTAAGCCTTAGTGTCGACATGCATCTCCCTGAAAGCAACACTTCATCCCCATAAGATCCAACTTTTCTCTCTATGCTCTCAAATGGCTTGGGCCAAGTGGTAAATCCAATAGCATAACAATACCTCTAAAGTTCTCCCCCTCAACCATTGACATGAGCTTGTATTTATAAGGCTCAATGGATAGGAATGGTTGAGATATTTGTGGCTGAGGTGGGCTCTAAGATCCTACGATGGGGGGTATTGAGCTCAACTGACCCACTATGATAGGGATAAGGGAGGACACGAGGCTCATGATCTAGAAGCCTCGAGAAACTTCTCTTTTTCCCATTTTACCCAGGGTACCGCTTCTCTCCTCTTATGACAGAGCAGTTTAGGTTAGAACCGCTTATGGACCAAATGCCATAGGCAGTGGCACAACTTATGGCAAACAAGATATAGGCAGTGCGAGCAAGGTACCGCTCATGATTAACAGGGAAAGCACAGTGCTGAGTATTTTCATGAAAGATTGACAAACAACATGGGTTTCCACTCCAAATGCTAGGATTAAGGGAAAATATGTAAGTCAAGGGTCTTATCACATGGTGGTGACAGGATTTGGGTATAACAAGATTCCCCCCAAAGCATGAGTCTTAGAGGGATACAATAAACAAGAGCTTTGAGAACAAGTTGTCACTTCGAGGTGAAAATGTCAGCTCGATCAGAGCATGTAGTCAAGTAGACATTTGTAGTACATCAATATTTTTGACACATAGACACAAGTAACCAACTCATGGCTGTAGACCAATACAAGGCATATCCATGGGAGGAATAAACAAGCATGGCTACTAGAATACAACGTAGATTCATGTGATAGAGGAATCAAACTTGGACATAGCTACTAGACATACAACATAGATCTATGTCATACAGATGCAAATTTGAGCATAGCCACGACCATACAAATGTGGATCCATGCTAGATATACAAAAATCCATCGCAATGTGGGGAAAAGCAATGAGTGCTCTAAACAAATACCCAGGGTCTTCATCTCGTCTTTCGCAAAGTATGATTCTATCCATGTGATTACAATGATCTGAAGTCGAACATGGTAGAAACCACTTGATTACCGGCCAATGATGTGAACCGTTAACAAGCGCTAGGGAGATCACCATTGATGTCAATGATTCCTAAGGTACCCTAGTACAATCTACTGAGTGTGAATAGATGTCTTGATGTCGAACACCCAGTCGATTCTATCGATCAAAGGTCAATGATGTGAACCTATGTCGAGAGTGAGAGAATCTATCATTAAGGCATACAGATCTCAAGGTACTAAGTTTTTGTTTCTAAGACTAGTTCCCGGATGATGAGCTGATTTCGATGGGAATAGTCTCGTCGAAGGAGGGCCATGATGAGTCCCACATCGACGACATGAAACTATGAACATAGTTCTGGAATGATGTGAATGTAGTAACCATAAGACTGACTCAAAATCATTGACACAGAGATTGTTTTGACTGCAGAGGTAAACTTCTTTAACTTCCCTTTGAACATCGAGCAACACGACAAAATACTTGGTAGCATGACTAAACGGGACAAACTCATAAACAAACTCCCAAAACTTTACCGCTGTGGTTCTTCTATCCTGCAATCGACTCAAAAACAAGTGTTAAGTGCGCCCATAACTTAACATTAAGGGATTATGACTGATAAATTTTGAATAAAAGGCAATTTTAAATCAAAACTATAGCATGTCAGACCCAAAAATGCATATAAAACTCATGTAAATAGTGAAAAATCAAATCATTTTACTATTTACCCATAGTGGAGAGCATTTGGAGCGCTTTCCTAGTCAGATCTTCCGCTGCTGATATCGAGAGTTTCCACCATCGGATTTGAGCACCGTCAGTTCTAGGTAACAGTTAAAACCCTACTCTTCCTTTTCATAGTCTTAATTTTTTATTTTGATGAGATTTTGGGCTTGTATGGCAAGCCCTAAAACCATGGGAATGGGCACCATGCTTATCCCTTGTGGGATACGCGGTACCTCACTAGAACCGCACCTAAAACAAGGCTCACAGCCGGTGCCACTGCCTGTCTCCAACGATGCACAGGCGGTGCCGGCCGTGGAGATTTAAAAATGATAGCACAAGCAAAAATAAATCATTCTTTTGAATTTAAATGATTAAGGATGATTCTAATATGTGCTATGATTGTTTTTGGCAGGACTTTGCTGATTAATCATGGTGATATGGAAAGAAAGACAACATGACAATGATGACGCTTTTGCTGAAAGGAATGCGGGTTGTATAGCCGCATTACGATACTATGGGCTCTTGAAATTCTTCCAGACCCCAAGCATGGTATCACATGAGTGGTTGCTAGAGCACATACTCCAGATGTGGAATTCGGAGCAGAAACACTTTGAGGTTGGAGCTCATATCTTGATAGTAGAGGTAGAGGACATCTACTTCTTGACTGGACTCTCGAGATAGGGTGCCCCCATCTCGCTGACAGGTTCCCGGGGAGGGGATATTACCACATGAGAGTTGATAGACCGTCACTATATCCCAGGGACGAGGACATTGGGGAAGAAAATCCCCATCAGGGTAGTGACAGACGGGCCTCTACGGACTGTCCTATTTACTATGAAGAGGGTGTCTGGGAGTCAGGGTGTGCACTATGCTTCTAGGGCACACATGTTGTATGCCATAGAGACCATGGCACCTACAGTATTCAATTGGGCGGAAGCCCTGCTTTCAATATTCAAAGATCAGCTAACTAAGTGTCGGTTGGGAGAACTGAAGCAGTTTGGCTTTGGTTCCATTCTAGCTTGCTTCTTCTTCGAGTGGGTACCACAGATGAGACCTCAGGTGGTTTTCACAGAGCTGAGAGCGCGGGGCTCCCGCATGCTGAGGTGGGTCCAGATTATGGCTCGTACTAGGGCGGGCTAGGGGAAGGTAAAGTTAGGTGACCTGTTCTTTAGATGGCTCCGAGATCAGATCCTCATGGTGGATGATTATGCTTACGTGGGTATGAACTTCAGTGGAGATCTTGACCTACCGCTCCCACCTGGCAGACAGTGGGGTGACATCGGTAAGAAGCAAGAAACGCTAAAATGGATACAATGTTTTTATGTTTTTTGATGTTTTATATTTTTTATGTTAAGTAACGAGACCTGAAAATCTTCATGCAGACGTTGGAGCAGCATGAACTGGGGGAGATTCCCCATTGGATAGAAGAGATGGGGCCCGCTTTGTACCGCAGGGTGATGATATCACCGGGGAGTTAGAGGATAACCTAGAGAGGTTGACCTTGGATATCCCTGACGCTTCCATTGATGACCTCCCTCTGAGGTATCAGAGACCTACAACATGAGTACCGGGTTGATTTAGTAGGATGCTATGTAGGAGTATCCCGGGCAGTGATGTGCTACCACGAGCATCACTAGACATTGTGTGTATGAGATATCTACCATGAATAATTTCGTTCATTCGGTTACTCATTTGATATCAAAAGTTGCACTTGATTCCTTAACTGGCTCTAACTCAAAATTTTTGAACATATCTAGCAGGAGCAATGGAATCTCATTTCTAAAACTGATAAGGAACATGCTTGTAGAATAAAGGATCAAGAAATTCATTTGAGATTATTAAAGTATCACTTCAATGGTGGAACATAGTCTCAGTCCTATGGATAGCCTGTGAGTGTCCCACAAATTAGGTTTTGGTAGCTGACCATGCCTTTTTGAGAACATATCATTTCATTCAATACATTAAAAGGTTTAATCCTAACTAAAAAATAACATAACTATTGAAGAAAATATATAAAAAGGATGGTATACTTATGATGGTTTATCCCCATTGCCACAATCAATTCTAAAAAATAAGTATTATCCCTTATTTTTCTAAAATCCTTTGATTGCTCACTCTTGATTTTCTAAATAACTATGTGCAGAAATGCACAAATCAACATGAGGGAAAATAAATTCAAATAAAGGGCATGCAAGTATCCGTGTCAGGGATATGGATGCTCCCTGGTAGCAAAGCAAGGCCTGTGATATGGGGTGACTCCGTGGGGCCTATGGACACATAGTGGTAGCGAATTAACACCAAAGAATATCAAACTAATCACTTGAGAATTAAAAACTTGTACACATCCACATCCAAAATACTATGAAAATTCATGTTACTTGTTATAGGGAGGATTAAATATGGACTAAATGTACACCCATTTAACCCCAAAATATTCATTATAAATTTAACCGAACCTGAGGATAGAGAATTTGCTTAGTTGGAGAAAAGATGGATTCTAGTGGGGCTCATGGGTGAAGTCTTGGTTCCCCATAAATGATGATTATACATAAGTGGGACCATCGTATGCCCTTATAAAATCATTACAGAGATTGATGTCTTCGTCTAGTATGTCACCAATAATGGAGCTAACAACAAATCCCCCTTTTATCTCTACTTTTGTCTTGTTTTACGAGCCTTTTGTAATTGCATAATTCTGATTGTGGATAACATGGGACCCTCCTAATTTTGACAAGGACTAAAAAAATTCCCTTGAATTGATGATAAAACTCCCTTCTGTTGATTCTTTTATTTCTTTCTTGATCATGTGTGTCTCTCAAGGCTCAAATGTTTTCTCTCTTTGAATGAATTACCCTTTGATGAAACAATTGAAAAATGAACCCAAAGCTTAAGTTTTGAAATCACCCTTGCATTGGTCAATTTTTTGGTTGACCAGATGCATGCCCTTGAGAACTTTATCATGGACCAAATGCATTTTATTGAGCACTTTGTCAATGAGATTAAGATGTTTTCTATTGCGCTTATCACTACTTAAATGACATTATTAAGCGACCTAAGAGCTTAGGCTAAAAACCCTGCACTCCAAAAGTACATGTTTAAGCAATTTATTGCTGCCTAAAATAGTTATTAAGCTCTTTTATCAAAATATAGAGTTCTTAGAAAAGACAAAACACCTAAAAAATTATCTCTCATGAGCACTTTGTCGCTGTCAAATTCATATTTACTAGTTCTCTTTACTCTCTAAAAGTAATTGTTAAGTGATCGAATTCCAAATATAAGGATTGGATTCTGGAGCTTGATTATTGGTGAAAAGTGTTTTTGGGAGCATATAGTGCTAACCAAGAATTATTATCAAACTATCGCCCTTCAACATGGATAAATCTTGACCACTAGATAAGCTTGATTAGTGATGAAAAGTGTTTCTTGGGGGGATATGGTGTTGTTAAAATGCAATTTCAGAGTGAAAATTCCAAAAGAAAACAAACTTGTGAATTAGGAGATAATCATGAAAGAAAAGGGTTTCTATAAGCAATATATCACTACCCATTCACTATTTTGGCATGATTCCGCTCATCTCAAAATCGACGATTTCACTATTATAGGCTCACTGCTAGAGTGAATTCACCATTCAATGAAGAGCACTTGGATGAGGATTGAGAGTGTAATTTTCCATTGCAATTGGAATCCATACAAACAACTATAAAACACCCTTACCACTCCCCACAATATCTTGTAGGATTTATTGGGTGCATATTAAAGAGAACACAACACTTGGCAGTTAGTAGCGAAAGTAACATCAGATGTCATAAACCCATGAATCTTATTATACTAGGTACGAGCTATTTTCTACAATAGTTTAAGTAAGGAATTATTCATTTTCTAATGGGTCACATGAGAAAAAATGAAGAAGTAAAATTTTAAATCACATACTAGGAAATGGTAGGGTTATAAAACTGCAAAATAACCATTGTTTATTACTTATGACATGGTCTACTTGTTAGCTTACTAGGGTTTAGGGTTTGGATAAGCATAAGTTGGATACCCTAGACTCTATAATATTTTTGTTGCATCGAACCACTCTCACATTTTTTCATGGTGACCACAAAGTGGCTCATTCCCATGGCCGTTATATTCCTAGGATGGTGGTTAGACTTCCCTAAACCCTCCACGTGTCCTCACAGTAATAATGGTCAAATAATTATTGAGTCTTTAATGACTAGTAAATTCATGCAAAGAGAAGCCACAAAATCATTTGCATCAATGCCATTCCCTCCCAGTCCAATATGTTTTTGCATTGTTTACTAACCACAAATAAGGATATCAAATGATGTCGTGATTGAAATGCAGGAAACTAATATGGTTTACTAGTGAACTAGGTGCAAGGGAAAACTCATATTGGAATCAACTTCAAATGATGAAGAGGCAAAGAAGAAGGCGACCATGTAGTATGGTAATACCAATAACACCACCAAAGTGACACTAGTATACAAATGAGGGAAGTATATGTATTGTATAACAATGAGAACTATCCCCCATTATAGATGATCTAGATGAAGATAGTGATGATTTAGGGGTGTACCAAAATGTGAGGAGGTTAGATATTCATAGAGTTGCATTTAGACTCGAGGTTTTCCCATGTGTTGATGTGATTTCCTATATAATTCCTAGAGTAGACACAAATAACATGATAACCATGAATGAGGATGGATACAAATGAATTGATTCCTTTCAACACTCTTACATAAACCAATATTATAAGTTCACAGTTGTAAAGATTGACCTAACCGAGGAATCACTTGAGGCATGGCCATTGGATGTCAATGAATACTTGAAGAAGGTGTGGTGTCACGTCCCCTCCCGTCCACTAGAGAGAGAACGTGACCATAACTGCTCGCTCTGATTGATGCGGGAGAATCCAACTCGAAGTTCATTGAATTCTGTATGTATTTTGATGGATTCCCGATTTTTTTAAAGAAATATTTAGAGGCATGAATTCATCTTGCGTTCACTCTATTCAAGTATGTGGATAAATTCTCCAACTTCCCAACAGCAGAGAAATTGATCTTGTCAGTGATCAATTCAACGATCTATGAAGAAAGATCTCAGAGGAGATCGAATGACAGAGAAAGATCGCGACGAAAATCGACGGTCACCATCTGTTCCGCATTTGGGAATAGATCAACGACTAAGAATCAACTCAAAAGAATTAACAGTGTGGAAAGCTTGAGTTTGTTGAATCTGGGAAATATGGAAATTGCGATCCCGCATCCTGCATCCCGCATGCCACATCCCACATCTCGCATGCAGAATAAACTATTGCATAAATAGAGATCTACGAAGCCGCATCCCACATTCTACAAGTTGTGGAAAGGAGAGTTGCAGAAGGAAATCTCAAGAAATAGAGATTGTGAAGCTGAATCCCGCAAGTTACGGAAGGAGATTTCTGTCAGGAAATTCATCCTGTTAGCAGAAGTCTTGGACATATTTGATCATTCAGGCCATCACCAATCCAGGAATCTAAGTCCCATAATGTAATTTAAAAATGCATTGAAAGAAAACATACACAGATGCATACAATTGGAATTATACAACGGAAGCAATTCATCAATTCAACACATTAGGCATGTTCATCATATTTCATTAAGTAAATACAAATGCAAAGCTTAACATAGACAAGAATACTTATCTTGAAAGAAGTTCCTCCCGCAACCAGCTACGTCGCTGCAACGTTCCACCCAACCATAGGCCATTGCGCTCATCAATCTCTCAGCATCACTGCCACCCCCGAGCTGGGCATGATTTCCCCAAGGAATAAGGAACACTAGAAGGCTCACACATAGCCAGGGATACAACAAAAATCAGCCAAGCCAACACAGTTGGTTTTATCAGGCTACAGGAACACAAGCCAATATTCTGCTGGGTTTATTAGACTGCAGTCAATCAATCCAACATTCACCTTAAGGACCAGCCAAGGCAAGTAACAAATGGGTTTAACAGGATATCCAGCCAAGGATCACACTCATAAGGGAAAACACAACAAGACACAACCAAGTCAACAGACGGGTTTATCAGGATGTTAGCCAAGCCATCCTTCAAGTTGGGTTTATCAAGATTCTAAGGGAGTGGTCAGGAAGAACTACTAAGCTAGTGAGATCATCCACAAAGTTAAGGACACCTTCAAAAGACCTATCTGACCTGGAATCCACGTTGCCTACACACCCAACACAAGAAAGTGTCCCCTTCTCTGCTCCACAGTCCCTCAGGATACACCTCAACTTCCAGTGCTCTTCAAGATGTGCATAGTAGATTCACCAGCCACTCTTATCTTATTGTGAGGTTCCACACTAGGATTATCAAGCATATTATACGTCTCTTCCATTCCTAAGTCTTGTATATAGTTTAGAACAAAACCATGGTTCACATCACAACAAACCGTAGGGAGACACAGAAACACATGCTTCACTCTGATACACAAAGTAACAGGGTCTCATAACACTCTGCAGTTCAGGATAACACTGCAACACAGCAACCAGGGTCTCGACAAAGGAAACATACTTGTAGAAACATGTAGCATCACCCGCTATCTCTCGCTACATTTGTCGGATTGGGAAGAATTACCAATGCATGGGTGAATGATCGTGAAATGAAGAACCCCCCCATGAGTGAAGGATGGATGATCAAAACATCTCGTCACTCCCCAAAACGTGAATGCATGAGAGAATGGGCATACGTTTTTGGGTGTTTTCTTTTGACACATGGCTTTTCCCAATGGCTTAAGGTTAAACATTCCCCCTCCCTATTCCTTAGGAAATCATGCCCCCATCTCTTTAACATTGCGGCGCATAACTAGTTTTGGTATTTTTATTAATTTGCATTTTTCATGATGTCTCAAACATATTGTGCCTGGATAACACATAAACCAATGACATCGATTTTAATCACTAAAACATAAAACACTAAACCCATGGTGGGGACTTTTCCTTGAGCTCCACACCATAATTTAATACAATATTTACATCATATGCAATTCAATACCATGGGGTCAAAACTGGGGTGTTACATTCCCCCCCCCCCTTCAATAGCACTGTCCTCAATGCTTTACAAAAATTTAACAATTGCTACATTGGAAACGCCCTCAGTGCTCTGCAAAACTAAACAAAAAATGGATGTTCCAATCGCATGGCATCCTCCAGCTCCCACATAGCCTCTTCAGGACCGCAGTGCTTCCTCTGCACCTTTATCTGTCCAATGGCACGATCTAGAACTCTTCCAAGTCCTTCCTTGCATGCATCAACACACACCACGGGATATTTTTCCTGGTCTTGGAGAATCCTTCTCCTCGGCTTGGAACATTTCCAGTGTCTTTGGAAACCAGCAATACCTATGCTCAAGCCCCAAGAAATGAGTCAATTCCCATGTCAGTATTCACAAAATTTTCTAAAATCATAGATGAATCACATGCACATGTATATTAATATAAAATCAACAAGAAGTTGTCAAGTGAACCAAATACTCATCTGCGTAAGTATCTTCTTTTGGTTCCACAGGTATCCGACTTGGATTTATACGACCATGGCACTCAAAACCCTGCCCCACTCCACACCTAGGTATGCATTAAAGGGTAGCGAAATTTCTGCAATCCTCGAATCAACTGAAAATACCTCTCAACCGAGGCTTGAAATCTTTGTACTTGAGCCTAACACCTCTTCGGGTGCTTCGATAGCAGTTATGTTCAAGAGCCTGCACCTCCTCTAAGTGCTTACCAAGATCAGGTGCTTCCCTTTCGAACACCAAAATGAGTTTAATTCATATGTCAGATTCATTCCTATAGGATGCAATCTATAACAAGATTTTAAAACCATGTCTGCATCATATGCTCATGTATATTTAAATAAAATCAATAACAACAAAAGTTTGATAAGTAAACCAAATACTTATCTATATAACATCTCTCAACTGAGATCTTGTCAGCCTCACTTCATATCCTAACACCGCCTTGGGTGCTCAATGGCAGCTCTAGTTTACAGGCTTAACACCTCTTCCAGTGCTCACCATTGCTCAGGTGCTTCCTTTCTAGGCACCATAACATATTAATTCACATGTCAATTCATTTCCGCAGGATTTATTTGTTTTTAACAAGATTTTTGAAATCTTAGCTAAATCATCATGTACATGTGCAATCATAGAAAATCAACCAGGATTGCCAAATAATCCACATACTTATTTGTATAGCATATCTCAATTGAGATCCAATCAGCCCTGCTTCAGAGCCTAATGCCTCTCTGGGTGCTTAATAATAGCTCTAGCTTAAGGGCCCACCACCTCCTCCAAGTGCTTACCAATGCTCAGACGCTTCCATACGAACATGCAATTTACATTATATGTCATTATAAAATTTCAATCATAGGTTTTCAAACCTATTCCAAATGCATCCCTCCGAGAAGCCATGTACACCCAGTACATCCTTCTGAGGAGCCATGTACAGCCAATACATATTTTCTTCATCTCACCTGCATTACATACAATCATGCAGTTCATATGAGATGTCATAAAAAATTTCAGTCATAGATTTTCAAACCTATTTCCAACACATCCCTCCGAGAAGCTATGTACACCCAGTACATCCTTCCGAGGAACCATGTACACCCAGTACATCCTTCTGAGGAGATATGTACTCCAAGGGCGTACTTCCATAATCTCACCTATGTTACATACAAGTATGCAGTTCATATAAGATGAGATCATAAAAAATTAATCATAGATTTTCAAATCTATTTCATGCATGCATGATTTTCCAAACATCAAACGATCAATAACATTGATAGTCAAAATAAAAATCTGAATGCACAATTCTGCTTCCTGCAGAAAAATCATATTTTTGCAGCCATGAGGTCATCCTCATATTGTTTGGCTTTTTGCAAGTGGGAGCACTCAACCCCTACTTACACCTGCTGACCCAAACCTGCTGGACATCCACACACAACATGTCATCCTGACACAATTTTAAATCAACCAAACAGTCATAGTTAGCAATAGGAAACTTCAACCATTAAACAATGCAAGACAATCATATCCATGGTTAGCATGATTCAAAACCATTACAGGAGATCACAGTCTCTCATAATCAACAAAAAAACTTGCAATCTAAAGTTTCAAAATCTGTTGTCAATCATGAGATCCTTCTCATGGCACATGGCAGTTTCTTGCCCTAGGTTTCATTGGGCACCACCATACTTCTCTGCTCAGGTCATCCTTCCCGAGTCTTCAGGAAGTCCTCATATGTATTCCCATACACATAAGGGCCATTTCCTACATAGGATCCACTTTTACCTACAAAATCTTCTTTAGTGAACTTCCTGCAATACCCTGCAAGTCCCACAAAAGATATTACATCTGTTAACTTTCTTGGAGCAGGCCAAGTCATCATGGCCTCAATCCTTTCAGGGTCTACAGCTAATCCTCTATCTGAGATAATGTGACCCAAATAATGAATTCTATCCTCATAGAAGTCACATTTTCTCAAACCTGCATACAACTTATGCTTCCTGAGCAATTTCAAAGTCAGCCTCAAATGTTCCACATGTTCTTCCCCATTCTTAGAATAAGAATGCCATCAAGGAAAACAAGAACAAACCTGTCCAGATACTTACTGAAAACATTATTCACGAGGCACATGAATGTATCTGGTGCATTTATGAAACCAAATGATACCACTACAACCTCATAAGATCCATACCTTGCTCTGAAGGTTTTCCTATGAACATTTTCATCCTTGACTCTTACCTAATGGTCACCAGAACTCAATTCAATCTTGGAAAATACCTTTGATCCTCTCACTTGATTAAAGACGTCATCGATCCTAGGAAAATGATACTTTTTCTTCACGGTGACCTTGTTCAATCTCCTGGATCAATACACAACCAAGGTGTATCATCTTTTTTTTCCTCAAACCAAACTGGTGCTCCCAACGAGGACACATTCGGCCTGACATACTTCTTTTCCCACAACTCTTGCAGCTGCATCATCAGCTCTAGTAAGTCTAGCGTACTCACCTTGTAGGGTGTCTTGGACACTGGTGCTTTACCTGGCACAAGTTCAATTGTGAAATCAACGTCCCCCTTTGGTGGAAGCTCTAGAATTTCATCTGGAGAAAAATTCTTGAATTCCTACAACACATGACAGCTCTCCATCCTAGGAGTATCATTCTCTGTTCACGGGGACTTCACTTAGTGAACCTCTCACATAGCACGTGCGATCATGGGATATTAAAGAATACCCTTAATTTCGAGAGATATTGACCCAAACTCTTTTTGTTGAAACCCCCTCCCAATACTTTAAACCTCCTCCCCACCCCTTTTTATACCTCAATCCTTATAAACCACCCTACACACCCCCACCTTAAACCCCTCATCCCTCCAATACCTGCAATATATTGGTTCAATTTTTGATAATTTTAAAACCCACAATATGAACTAACGTGATAGGATATTGGTCAACAAGTGAAGCCCCCGTGTCTCTGTTGCCTCCAAAACATGAGCTGCATACCTTCTGCAACATTTCTTACATAGCTTATTGAGCTGTATTGCTGAAGACTACCTTCCATAGATCACTTTTGAAAATCCTTTCACAACCTTCAGGTTGCCTTATTCACCCAAGCACTCAAAATTCTTGTGGTAACAATCAAGCTTTGCTTTATGTGCTTCTAACCAATCCATTCCAATGAGAACATCATAGGATCCAAGAGGCATAAAATTCAGATCTGCACAAGTGACTAACCCATCCATGACAAATGGACATTTCCTTACCACCTCACTGACCTTCTTCTCGGTTCCAGTGGCTAGTTGGACCAACCATGATCTTCTATGCTCTGAATTCTTCAAGGTGCATAGCTCAACAAGTCTAGGGGTGATATAGCTGTGAGTCGATCAAGGGTCGATCAAAACATAAATAGTCTATTCAACAATCTCACCCTTAAATTCCACTGTAGTTGAGTCAGGACCTTCCTGGTGGTATTCTAACACTACACAAATTTTAGGAATGATCCCTGCTTTCTGGCCCATAGTTTCGGCTTCTTGGGTGCTACGGACTTGACCTTCATTCCCAATCTCAAGTGGACAATTCCTGTGTAGATGGGGTCCTTCACATCCCCAACATTTGAATGGTTTCTTGGGATTTTACCTCATCACTCTGGCTGGCTCAATCTCAGCTTGTGATGGCTGCGTTTGCTGCTTTAGGAGGTGAGAAGGTTTAAAACCTTTCTTCCTGCAACCCTGCAACTCTACCCTCAGGCTTCTTATGGTAGCTGCTATACCCAAATCCTGTCACCAACATGTGATGAGATCCTTAACACCTATGTTTTCCCTAAATCCCAAACTTGGAGTGGAAACATGCTATGGATGTCAATTCTATATAAAAAACCCTAGCATCGTGCTTTCCCTTTAGCTGATGAGTGGTACCTTGTTCAACACCACCTAAGTCCTATTATAGAAAAAGCGGTGCCATCGCGTATATGCTTTGTTCTTGAAGCGGTTCTTACGCTTCACCACTCTATCATAAAGGAACATAAGCGGTACCCTTGGTAAAAATGGAAAAAAGAGGATTCTAGAGGCTTCTAGAACATGAGCCTCGTGTCCTCCCTTATCCCTATCAATCTGGGTTGGTTGGAGTTGAGATCCCTCATGGTATGATCTTATGGCCACCTCACCCACAATTATCTCAACTATCCCTATCGATTGAGCCCTATAAATACAAGCTCATGTCCCATAGTTGAGAAGGAGACAACTGAATGGTAATGTTATGCCGTTGAATTGACTATCTAGCCCAATCCATTGGAGAGCACAAAAGAGCAAGTTGGAGCTATCGGGGATGAGGTGTTTGTCTGGTGGAGGAGTTTGTCAACACTAAGGCAATGGTTGTAAGCTTCTTCATTGATTTCTTAATGCAAAGCTGATTTCCATCCCACATATTTGTTGTACTGATCTCGCATGTATATGTTACTGGATTCCTTAGTCACTAGTATGGATGTATAAATAATGTTCTAGTAGCTTTGATGTTCTTGCTTGTTTGACATGTTCTGCAAGTACACAGGTTCGTCATCAAAGCATTATTCCAGGTGTTTACAACATTCAGGGAAGGTCTTCATCCTTTGTCGTTCACTTATTTGTTCTAGATTCGAACCATTCAGACCCGAGGAAAAACTTATGTCCGCAGAAGGTGCAATATTCCTGACAACAGTAGCTGCAACATCTGGGGAACTCTCTTGTTCCCTTTTCCCAACAGCTTCAGTTCCATGACCTTGGATATTGTAAGATGGCCTTACATACCCTTCTCCATGTGGACAAATCTGGTGCAAATGGAGTCCTCCACATCTCCAACATTGGAGTGGCTTCCTGCCCTCTTATGGGTCTCTTGGATTTTATCCCATAGCATCTATCCCGTATCCACAGGGATCCTGTGCATCATCCATGCTGTTAATTTTCTTAGTGTTAATCTTCTTTGACCTCCTTGGTCGGACCAAGATCAACTCTTCAATCTGCAATATGACTCTGCAAAATGTGTAGCAACATCATTTGTTAGTCAATCTCAGAAATTCAAACAATTACTTATCAATTGCTTCTTGCAAGCATGAATGATCA
The DNA here is from genome assembly GCA_001517045.1 of Pseudotsuga menziesii. Taxonomy (NCBI): domain Eukaryota; kingdom Viridiplantae; phylum Streptophyta; class Pinopsida; order Pinales; family Pinaceae; genus Pseudotsuga; species Pseudotsuga menziesii. The sequence continues at coordinate 49,467 of LPNX010605497.1, forward strand.
ATGCGCCTTTCATCGGGTTGGCTAAATTTAGCAATTCTGCTAAATAGCACTCTTTCTTGCTATAGTTTTCTTTTTGCAACCAATTGCCTTGGCACATTTATACCAGTGCTACAACCAATAGCTCTGTCAAATCACAACTTGGGTGTTCTTTTCTATTTTTATATGTTCAACTTGGTCCATTTAGGCCCTAGTGCTGCAACCTTTGCTCTAATGCCACACTGTCACATCTACTCCCATCCAGTAGAGAGAGAACGCGACCATAACTGCTCGCTCTTATTGATGTGGGAGCATCCAACTCGAAGTTCATTGAATTCTATATGTATTTTGATGGATTCCCGATTTTTTTTCAGAAATATTTAGATGCATTAATTCATCTTGCGTTGACTCTATTCAAGTCTGCGAATAAATTCTCCAAATTCCCAACAACAGAGAAATTGGTCCTGTTAGTGATCAATTTGACTATCTACGAAGAAAAATCTCAGAGGAGATCGAATGGAAGAGAAAGATCACGACGAAAATCGATGGTCACCATTTGTTCCGCATCTGGGAACAAATCAACTATTGAGAATCAACCCGTAAGAATCAACAATGTGGAAATATATAGTTTGCGGAATCAGGGAAATATGGAAATTGCGATCCTGCATCCCGCAAGTTGCGGAAAGGAAAGTTGCAGAAGGAGATTTCTGTCAAAAAATTCAACCTGTTAGTAGAAGTCTTGGATAGATTTGATCATTCAGGCCATCACCAATCTGGGCAATCTAAGCCCCATAACGTAATTTAAAAATGCATTGAAAGAAAAACATACACATATGCATACAATTGCAATTATACAGCGGAATCAATTCATCAATTCAACACATTAGTCATGTTCATCATATTTCATTAAGAAAATACAAATGTAGAGCTTAACATAGACAAGAATACTTATCTTGAAAGAAGTTCGTCCCACAACCAACTACGTCACTGCAACGTTCCACCCAACCATAGGCCAGTGCACTCATCAATCTCTCAGCAGCACTGCCACCCTCGAGATGGGCATGATTTCCCCAAGGAATAAGGAACACTAGCAGGCTCACACATAACCAAGGATACAACAAAACTCAGCCAAGCCAAAACAGTTGGGTTTATGAGGCTGCAAGCATACAAGCCAATATATTGCTGGGTTTATCAGGCTACAGTCAGTCAAGCCAACATTCACATTAAGGACCAGCCAAGCCAACTAACAAATGGGTTTAAAAAGATGTCTAACCAAGGATCACACACACAAGGCCAAATGCAACAAGACATAGCCAAGCCAACAGATGGGTTTATCAGGCTATTAGCCAAGGCATCTCAAGTTGGGTTTATCAGGATTCTAAGGCAGTGGACAAGAAGAACTGCTAAGCTAGTGAGATCATCCACAAAGCTAAGGACACCTTCACAAGACCTATCTGACCTGGAATCCATGTTGCATACACACCCAACATAAGGAAGTGTCCCCTTTTGCTCCACAGTCCCTCAAGCTACACCTTCCCTTCCAGTTCTCTTTAGGATGTGCATAGAAGATTCACCAGCCACCCTTATCTTATTGTGAGGTTCCACACTAGGTTTATCAAGCACATTCTATGTCTATTCCACTCCTAAGTCTTGTATATAGTTCAGACCAAAACCATGGTGCACATCACAACAAACCACATGGAGACACAACAACACATTCTTTACTCTGATACACAAAGTAACAGGGTCTCATAACACTTTGTAGTTCAGGATAACACTACAACACAACAACTAGGGTCTCAGCAAAGGAAAAATACTTGCATAAATGCATAGCATCACCTGCTAGCTCTTGCTGCATCTGTCGGATCGGGAAGAATGACCAACGTGTGGGTGAATGATCCTGAAATGAACAACCCCCCCTGAATGAAGGATGGATGATAAAAATGTCCTGCACTCCCCAAGATGTGAGGGAAGATGAAAACGTGAATGCATGAGGGAATGGGGATACGTTTTTGGGTGTTTTCTTTTGACACATGGCTTTTCCCCAATGGTTCAAGGTTAAACATTCCCCCTCCCTATTCCTTAGGACATCATGCCCCCATCTCTTTAACGCTGCGATGCATAGCTAGTTGTGGTATTTTTATTAATTTGCATTTTACATGATGTCTCAAACATATTGTGCTTGGATAGCACATAAACCATCAGCATCGATTTTAATCACCGAAACATAAAACACTAAACCCATGATGGGGCCTTTGCCTTGAGCTCCACACCATGATTTAATACAATATTTACATCATATACAATTCTATACCACGGTGTCAAAACCAGGGTGTTACATGTGGGTAAAGAGAAAAAGGTTCAAAAGCTGAGAAAACGGTATGTAGCTTACTGAGTTCCTTCAGACCCCATATCAGATAGTGTCAATGTTGACAGCTTTTGATTTTTTGGCTAAATTGAGAGAAATATGTATCCACATTGCATGACTCTTGGGTTCCAATGTCGCGCACAATAGTAAGACATAGTTGCACTTTCAATTAGGGGGGAATTTTATCATCTATCATGGAGAAAGACATCATTAAGCACAATATCCAACTAGAGGACAAATGATTGAATTTAATATTTCATCTTATCTCTTAAAAACAATGTGTGTTGCAAGTTAATTTCTCGACATGAGATGGAAGTGGCAACCATATGAACCCACAATACATGTATAGTGTAGTGTATTATAGGAATACAAATATGTAAGCAATTATCATAAAAAAATGAGATGAATTCATATGGCCATTATACACTTTGATCCATGAGAATCCAACTCCATGCACGCTAGAAGTATATTTTGAGGTGATGAAAGACCTCGGTGATTGGTATCTCACAAAGGAGAACAATTGTTATCTAAGGATCCATGGTGGCTATTGACTTACACACATCCTTTCCCTCTATGTTACTGACAATGTAGTACTACTAGATATTGCATACCATGATTACATCAATGTAGTGGGATCCATTATGAGTAACGACAAGAAATCTTTGTGGCCTCCTTTGCCTTTAATTGTTGGCAACTATATGATAGAATATTCTAGAGACATGAAGAGACGTTTAATTTATTAGAAAGTTTCACTTTGGAAACAAACTATTCATGAGACATGATCAAGAAGCAATAATACAGAAGAAATTCCAGTCAATAAAGTTCAATTTCTCCCATACTCATGATATTGACAAAGAAGAAGAGGTCTACAAAAGGTTTAGACTTTGTAGGAAGTGTCACATAAGTTGAATAAAGGAGAGGATGACAAAGCCAAACAATCCAATTTCAAAAGAAAAAAGGATATCATGAGAAAAGCATAAGAAGATGACGTGACAAAATATACTACAAAACATAGATCTAGAGAGTTAGCATAAAAGGAGAAAGGGGACAAGGCACCAAAAGAAGCAATTAAAAAGGATGAATAATAAATGATAAAAAAGACAAGAAGAACAAAGTAATGTTTAAAATACGGGAAATGATCTTGAGGCCCCATTGCAAAAGTAAACCAAAGATATTACATCATATTTTTTACTCCATTCACTTGTTTAGATCACTAGTGGGTACCTGCCATTATGGGAGATCGATTTAAAAAAAATTACCCCAAGTAAAGAGGAAGCAGTGGCATCGATGAATTTGTTTGTGTTTGATAACAAAAGGAAACAAATAGTGAAAAGAATGTGAAATAAGATTAACCTCTCAAAACTTCCAAGGCAGCCCAGATACTAGTATTCAAGGAGGTAGACAAGAATCCTACAGAAATGTCCTCCGCAAGCATAGCTAGTGATTTGGCTATGTAGTTGAATGTCGACAATATGTCTCGAAATCTTGAAAAAAGTAAAATGGAGATCAACAACTCGAGAGATGACATGATGACTCTTCAAAATATGAATGCGGTTTTACGAGAAGAGAATGGAGATCTATGCTCACAAAGGCAGGGGTTAAAAGAGTTCAATTCCTTCACAACTACACTACAAAATAAATTATTTGAGGCTCAAAGTAAACTATAGGGACAAATGCAAGAGCTCGATACCAAGGTTATATGCCTCAAGAACACTTTATAGAGAACAAACGACCAAGATGTCGAATCACATTCTCTTTAGTTTTGTCTAGATGAAGTTATTAAATGGTGGCATAATGAAAAGGAAGCAACATCTATCTTGTTGAGATTGAATGTCGATGAGATAAAAAAGAAATATACTATGATAATTGACACTGGGAACACCAATATCCATTTGGAAAAAGATATAGATACTACACTAGCTAAATTCCAACATACATATCAAGCCTTGAATAAGCTAGTGGAACGTTGTCGCCTACGAAAGATCAGAGATGTGAAAGAATTTGTATCAACATAACAAAGAGCAATTGAAATATAAGAAATAAGGAAAAGTAGACAAATTGCAATCAAAAACAAAAATCACCATGAAAAAGTTAATGGAAGATATTACAAATCCTACTGAAGAAATTAATTGGATCAAGTTCTACAACAACCTGCTTCTAAATAGTTTGACCTCCATTTCCAATTTTGTAATTAATCATGAGATTGCTTTTGATGTTCTGAAGCCTCAAAGACTAATGGAAATTTATGATTATTATGATGCATGGTATGCATATATGTCAAAGAAGAACCCACCTCCTCCTTGATGTGAAATTCTGTACTTTTGAGTCCAATGTCTCATTTTAAGTGACTTTATCATAACTTTAGAAAAGAAAAATCGAATCCTTGGGGAAGTTGAATAGTTAAAAAGGAAGTCGAATAGGTCTATAGGAAGTAATTGACAAAACATTACTCAAGTGATTTCCTTGTAATATGTCTTATAATAAGAAGTTGTAAATAGGGGAAATGGGGTTTTTATGGTGCAACTTTTGGAAGAAAAAAATTCTTATATTGTTAATGAGGAGAATCTATCTAATAACCAATTTTTGGAGGAGAATCTCTAGCTTGTGGTAAGGTATTGCTGTGAACATTTTCTTGTTGTTCGTCACCAGCTGGTGTGAAATAATATTGTATTGTATTTTTGTGACTATTTTATACAATAATTTGTTATAGTCTCAAGAGTTAGTTGGGATGTCTTTGTACCTTTGAGTTTGAGTTGAAGTTGCACTTTGAATTGGAGTTAAAGTGAAAATCAAAATTAAAATTACACAAGCATGAGATATTATGATGACGGATATGTGTGATGTATTTTTAATATTATCCCATACAAACACACACATACATGCAAACACAAACGTAAAAAACACACACAAAAATTACATATTTAAAAACAAATACAAATACATACAACTAATAAATATGCATCAAAATTAAATTCAAATTATAGTTGAGATAATATTAAATTTAAAGATAGGGTTGAGGTTGGAGTAAAGTTAAAAATTAAAATTAAAATTGGAGTTCTAATTAAAGTTTGAAGTAATGCTTAGCGCTGGGTTTAAAAATTAAATTTATATATATGTAAATATAAATATAGAATAAAAATTGAAGTTAAAAAGATTAAGCCCATGTTTTCCCCTGCCATATTAATTTATTAACCATCTTTGATCCATTATCTTGGGTTAGGTTTTGTTTTATTTCTGCAGGAATTTTACTTGTAGCTTCCATGTCAAAAAAAAGAAGAAAATAAAAAATCCTTGTTAGCTTGATTTTGGCATTATGCCAAAACCTAACCTTCTCTCAGATCTGACTCACATTGATAACTTGTCAAAGGGTATTGTCATTGATGACGGGTGTCAGGATTTAACAATTAAATTTTTACACTCGCTTATTGGCATGAGGGTTTTGGATTTTGGGCCAAAATAAAACCATGTGGTGAATCCAAACCCTATAATTGGAGCTATCGATCATGATGGAGAAGATATTTTGAAGGTTCCGAGTAAGGTGATAGAGGGTTTATTTTCTAGAAAGGTGGTGCTGGAGGATGGTGATATTCTGGTCCTCTCAATACAAACAAATATCAATACTCCTTAGTCATGGCATCAACCGCCAAGTCTAATAGGGGAATGAGCGCGTATCAAAAGAAAAATTAAGGCCTTTAAGGTTAAATCCGGCTTGGAGGATTTTATGGTTAGGCGTGACATTATTCTGGGAAAGGTTGAAGGGATTACAAGGAAGGCACTAGTGGGGAGAGTGGAATATTTGAAGATGAATCGTGTGGAGATGATAAATTGGGTTTCAAATAACTAGAAGCCTCTGATAAATTATTATCCGCACGTACATTGTATTTCTAATGGATGGTTCTCTTTTATTTTTATTTCTAAAGATCATGATCAAAATATACTTGATAGTTTCTACGTAATTGGGGAAGGGTCACTAGTATTATGGCACTGGTCAGTACATTTCAATACATAAAGGCATAAAATTACTAAGTGACATTTGTGGCTTCTTTTGCCTGGTTTTCCAATTCAATTTTGGTCGAAGGATATCTTCATTAATTTGTCCAATCATTTGGAAAAATTCATATTTTTTTTATAATGCGATGCTACACTCAGTGGATAAGAGACTTGCCAGTGGAATTTGACACGGCAGAAGGTCTTCCGAAAAAAATCAATATTTGGTGGGGAGACCATATTTTGGAGCAGAAACTGGATTATAGAGGTATTCATTTTCGCTGCTTAGATTGTAGGAATACAATACACCTGAGAAGGAGCTTCCCTAGTACCAAGTGGTATTTGTCGGGGGAACGTTCAAGTGTGTCTCTGGAGAAATAGAATAGTCTAAAGCTACATTTTTTTTCCATTGGTCCCTGCTCAACCCTTAGTTGTCAAAAATGGTAATTTACAAGGTATGTCTCCATTAGCTTCTCCTACTCCTTACGAGGATTTGTCATCTAAAGATATTGTCTTCATTAAATCCGTGGAAAGAGATTAGGATTGTAGATTGGGGAACAAATCCGCTATTGTTTCTAGTAACGTGGGGAAGGAATTTCTTCCTTTAGGTTATGAAAAGAGTAATGGGGAGTATTCCATGTCTAGGGGTTTTGATGGGGATTTATTTCCTTAGCATGGAAATTTTCAAAATGGTTTTAATAAGGGTTTGGAAGTTGGGAGAAAGAATGAAAATTTTAGATGGGATTCTAACCGTCATAATGGTTCGATCGGGATTCTAGCTATTGGGGATCTCGAGTCTTGTTTATTGAAGTAGTCTTTTCCCAATGATGAGTTTCTTACTTTCTCTCTGAAGGATTTTTCGAGCTTAGGATCATAGAAGAGGGATAGGTCTGTAATCATTGATGGATTGGAGGTGAATGATGTTTCCTCTAGAAAGGAACAAGTTTTTATATGTGAAAATTGTAAATCCCCTATGAAATTTTATGTCAATAAACCAATGGAAAATTCCAGTAAAACCCCTATGAATTCTATTCACCACAAGAATGTAACTATTAGGAAGAACTATAGAAGGAAGTATGTAAAGGGCAGAGGGGAGGACTTAGGGGAGGATAGGACTGCACATGAGGGGGAATATGTTCCGTTATCTTCTAGAAGTCATGTAGAAAAAGATAGTTTTTTGAATAAAGAAAATGATATTGGTGCTCTTAGAGCAATGATTCCCTCAAAGATCGTTCCCTAATGTATTGCATCTCCTTCAATATCAGAGGGATAGGAGGAGGCCCTAAATTTAGGTCGCTCAAGCGGTTTATAGATTCCAATAAAGTTTATATATATTTTATCCAGGAAACAATGATTGTGGGCATGAATGCATGTGATTTTTTAATAAATATTTTGAAGGATTGGGAGTTCTGTGCAATAGATGTTGAGGGGCAGTATGGAGGTCTCTTAGCAATATGGAATTCTTGGGTTTTTGATTTGACTCCTTACAAAACCTGTGCTAGTATCCTGCTTGAAGGAAGAGTAAAAGGATTTGCTCAAGTCATTAGTCTTATGAATATATATTCCCCTTACAAATATATAAGGCCTTTCTGGGATAGGATTGAATCCAATGGACTCCTTAATTTACCAAACTTATTTTTTACAGGCGATATACATTTTACTATGCACTCCTTTGAAAATTGGGGAATGTTGTCCTTTGTGGATTCGTTGGATTTATATTTTCAAGATCTCTTTAGAAGGAATAAGTTGATAGATATCGTCCCACACAAACTTTATCCCACTTGGAAAAACATGACATCGGGTGATGGAGGTATTGGGAAAAGACTTGACCGATTTTTAATGTCTGAATCTTTAATGGGAAGTTGTGCTAGATACAGATCTTGGAACCTTGTTTCCAATATATTTTATCACATTCCTATTGCTCTTCAGATAGAGGAAGAATTTGTTTTCTGTACATCATGTTTAAATTTAATCAAGCTTGGATGAAAGATGAGTCCTTCTGTCTAATGGTGAGATCCTTTTGGTCTACTCTACTAGTGCATAAATGAATGGATGTGATGGATAATATAATTTATAACCTCAAAAAACTGAAAATACAGTGGTAGTGTGGATTAAGAAGAGAGAGGAGGAGGAAAGGAAAAATATCAGTATTATTGAAAATCAAATATTTGAGATTTTATTAAGTAATTTGATTGATAATCTTTCAGGAGAAGCAAGGGAAAATTTAATTGAATTGGAGTGTAAAAAGGATGCTTTGCTGAAAAAAGAAGAAGAGGCCCCGTGTTGAAAATGTAGAGCGGTTTGGATAACCTCTGGTGATAATAACACCAAATTTTTTCACAGGTATTCCTCCTACAGGAAGAATCTAAATACTATTTGGGACATCACTTCCACTACAAGAATTTGTTTTAATTCTCAAAAGGATATTCATAAGGTTGTTGTTGATTTTTTCAGTAATCATTTCGAAGATTCTGGAAGGGATGATATTGGAAATCAAATGAAAGTAGTAAGACACTATCCCAATTTTTTCAAGAGAGTAGGGTTCACGGATTAGAAGACCTATCAATATTGAGGAACTAGAAAGTGTTTTATCAAAATTTGCTAAAGATAAAACTCTAGGACTAGACGAATGGCGAGTGGAACTTTTTACTACCTTCTTTGACATTATGGGAAGTGATTTATTGGATGTGGCAGAGATGTCTAGAAGACATGGGTTTATGTTTGGAGCTATTAATTCCAATTTCATATCACTTATTCCAAAGAAGGATAAACCTGAATCTTTCTCTGATTTAGACCTATTGCATTGTGTAATTTGGTCTACAAGTTGGTTACAAAAACCATCGCAAATAGAATAAAATTGAAGTTGTCTGAAGTGGTCTCAAAAGAACAATTTGGTTTCTTATCCAATAGGCAATTCTCAGATGCTATAGGGGTTTCACAGGAATGTCTCCATTTGGTAAAAGTTAAAAACTTAGTGCTTTAATTTGAAAATGGATCTTTCTAAATCTTATGATAAAGTCAATTGGGTCTTTCTCAAAATTAATCTGTTGCAGATTAGTATTCTCGTTGAAGTTACAAATTGGATCTTGTCATGTGTATCATCGACTAATTATGTAGTTCTTATTAATGGTGCACCTACTAGATTTTTTTGCAGATCCAAAGGTCTTAGATAGGGGTTTCCTCCCCCCCCCTCCTCCTTGTTTTGTTGGTAATTAAAGGTTTGAGTATAATGATTACAAAGGTAAAGTTGATGGGTAATATTACAGGAATAAAAATATCATCTACCTTGAAGATCACACATCTTATTTTTGTTGATGATGTGATTATTTTTGGTTCATGTAATATTGAGGAATGGAGGACTCTGCATGATAGCTTAACTATTTTTGCACGACATCAGGCATAGAAATCAGTATGGAAAAGTCTTTTTTTAATCAACATATGGTTCCTGAGAAAGCCTTGACTCAACTTAGCTCACTTTTACAAGAGAAAGTAGAAAGTTTAGAATCAAGATTTAAATATCTTGGATGTTTGTTGAATCCCAACAATAAAAGGAATAAAGGCTGGATGTGGTTGGTACAACAACATGAAAAAAGAATCAGGAATCGAGCGTATAGTTTTTGCCTTTGAGAGGAATACTTACCTTAGTCTGTGTAGTTCTTAAGGGTATTCCAGTCTATTGGTTCTCATTGGTTATGATACCTCAAGCCATCATTAACATTATTCGATCTAAAAGTTTTCATTTGCTATGGGATGGTACAAGTATAGACCAAAAATTCCATTTGGTATCCTGGGAGAGAGAAGCACTTCCAAAATCTATGGGAGGATGGGACATAAAAAAACTCAAAATGGTTTAATTCAACACTATGTACAAAGAGCATGTGGTGTAATCAAGTGAAAATATTTAATGAATTGGTTCTGGTCTACTGAGATAGTGAGCAATGGAGCATTTATCATTTGGAATATTTTTATAAAATTTTTTCTCTGGATCAACAAGTGGACTTCATGGGATGTAGGGAATTAAAAAAGAATACATATTGGCATCAATCCCTACATAGGTGACAATGGAATTTTCCTTCTGCCTTTGGAAATTCTGGAACATATTGTTGGAATTGGTTTTGTTACTCTTAATCAAATTAAGAGGTTGTTGTGGTGAATATTAGATGGTGAATATTGGCTTAATTCAAAAGATATTGGATTGTAAGGTAAATGGGATGATACTTGGGATAAATACATAAAATATATCAATAATGCTGACATCATATTAGGGGATTTAGAGGAAAAATTAGTATGGTTTTGGAGCAAGTCTTCAAGGAACATTACTGCTAAGGATTCCTATGATGCCATTATTACCTCTCAAAATTAGATTGAAAAGAAACAATGACATTGCAAGTTATGGAAATGGTTTCTTCCTAAAAAAATCAAGTGTTTTTTTATCTTGTACTGGAGAACATATTAATTAATTTGCATAATCTTATGAGAAGGGGATGAAATGGTGTTGGTTGCTGCGCTTTATGTAAAAAGGATACTGATTCAATCGATCACTTATTTATTCATTGTGTTTTCAATAAAAATGCATGGATTAAGGTGTGTGAAGATTTAAATATCCATACTCTATGGGGGGGATACAAATTTAGATGAAAGTTTCATGATTTGGGGTATGAATGGATGTAACCATAAGCTGCTCCCTATATTTGTCTACTGGGTGATATGGAAGATGCAGAATAAGGTAATTTTTGAAAATACGTTTCCAAATATTGATCCAGGAGGATCATCTCATAGTCGATCAAAATTAAAGTCTCAAAAAATTAAAATAAAACTTACAGTGGTGAAGATCTCGTCAAAAAAATTTCAACAACATTTGTTTTGCGCAAAAAGACATCCAGATGCAGAAGTTATTGATGTTTGAAGTTTCGACAATTTTGGTTGAAATTGGTTAAAAATGGTTATTTGGGCAAAATTATCAATGTATTTTTTATAAAAGAATTGAGAGTCCATGGGATTTGATCCCATTACCTCCAAAACCCACCAAATCCTTCACGAAATCCTTCACCAAGATTGGATTGCTTGACCAACAAACCACACATTTTTTCTTTACATATTATGAAACTAACGTTTATTTAAGTTTGAATTGGTCTTTATTTTGAAATAGATTTGGGCCGAGGGCATAACCCTCGGGCCCATGGAAAACACCGAGGACATATAATGGAGGAGAAACTATGGATCTATGACTTCGTAGCCAAAGAAGGCAGAATAACAAGCAAGTATTGGAACCATATTACATGCCACCGATTTAATGCGAAAAAACTATGATACGGGGAGAGGTCCACAGCCTTGAACTCGTGTTCTCCTCCCCCATTGCCAATGCTTTAATCAACGCATCACTGACACCACTTGTTAAGGGTTCTGGCGTCTTTTACTGAAGAATTTGAGTTAGAAATGGAGAGAAAAAAGGGGCGCGTGGCTCCTCCACGCCCACCAAACCACTATTTAAAAACTAGTTTTTCCACAGAGTTCAGAGGTGGAGGTTTTGGCACAAAACCCAAGACAATTTTGCACAGTTACCGAGGCGGTTTTCTGCATGCTTCTCGAGGTGTATTTGCATGCATTCCAAGGTGGTTTTGCATGCATCCCAAGACAATTTTGAAATGTTTCTCGAGGTAGTTATGGCACAGTTATCGAGGAAATAAAGTACATTCTGTACAAACGAGGCAGAGATAGTTCTCGATTTGCGTGTCGGAGGAGACCTTAGGAAAACCTAGTCGAGTTTATACTCATTTTTCTTGAAATTTCAAGAGGAACATAGTGGTGCAGTCTGTTTTTCAGTTTGTCTGACATAAGTCAGAAGTGTTTTTAGAACACTCATTTTGTAAGCTTTTGAAGACTTAATAAGATTGAGGTTTTTTCCATAGAGTTCAGAGGTGGAGGTTTTGGCACAAAACCCAAGACAATTTTGCATAGTTACCGAGGTGGTTTTCTGCATGCTTCTCGAGGTGTATTTGCACGCATTCGAAGGTGGTTTTGCATGCATCACAAGAAAATTTTGAAATGTTTCTCGAGGTATTTATGGCACAGTTCTCGAGGTAATAAAGTACAGTCTATACAAATGAGGCAGAGATAGTTCTCGATTTGCGTGTCGGAGGAGACCTCAGGAAAACCTGGTTGAGTTTATACTCATTTTTCTTGAAATTTCAAGAGGAACATAGTGGTGCAGTTTGTTTTTGAGTTTGTCTAACATAACTCAGAAGTGTTTTTAGAACACTCATTTTGTAAGCTTTTGAAGACTTAATAAGATTGACCTTCCCATTGGAAGTGGCCCTGAGATGTGGACTAGGAGAGGTGGACTCCGTTATGAGTTGTTGTCTTCATTTTGTGGTTTTCATATCTCTTTTTTTTTGCTTATGTGATTGATTTTAAGCATTAAACGTCATCTTTTAAGCTTGTTTATGAGTAATTAACATATAACATTCAAATGCAATTTTTAATGGATAAAAAGATCTTGAATATTTTCAGATCAAGTTTGGTATTAGAGCATAATAACCATTACATTCTGAGTTTATGTTAACAAGATCCAGGCTAAATCAAGGTGAAGGTGTACTTGAAGCTTTTAATCCAGAGATTGGACATGCACATCGAAGAGATAAAATGGCAGATGAAGACTGCCGAGGAGAAGATGAGAAGGCCTTTCACAAGGCTTTCTATCAGATGGCAGACATAGTAGAAAAGTTGTTTTCAAATTATCAAGAGAGATTGGAAAAGATGAAAATGACGAAGGAGCAAGAAAAGGATAATGCTTGGGGAAAAGGAAAATACCCTTTTGAACCTTCTTCTCCATCTTCTTCTTCTTCTTTTGAAAGCTCCAGTGCTGCTTCTTCAAATCCAAAGAAACAAGCTAAGAAGGCTAAGTTTGATTTACCTTATTTAAAACTTGATATTAAGTTTGATTTGCCCATGTATAATGGTGAACTTAACCAGAAAAACTAGATGATTAGATCAAGAAGATTGATGTGTATTGTAGGATTCAGAACCTTGCAGATGATAAGGCAAAGATCCAGTTGGCTACTTTTCTTCTTGGAGGCACCACACTCATATGGTGGGAAAGTAAGACATAGGAATACCTCCTTACAAAAGGTAAAATTATTTCTTCCTGGTATGAATTTACTATTGCGTTAAAAAATCAATTTTATCCATTAGGATACATACAACAAGCCATGAAGGATTGGAAAAATTTAAGGCAAGGTAAAAGTCAGAATGTACAAGAGTACACTCAAGAATTCAAAAAAAGATCTTTGATTTTGGGTATACCTCCTTACACTCAAGAAAATATTCTCAAGTTTATTGGAGGATTACATAGTTATTTACGTCATACAATACTTATGTTTAATCCTACTAACCTTAACAAGGTATGTGTGCAATCTATGCACATTGAATCCAAAGGGAAGAGTGTTCATGATGTTCCTTCAGCTGAATCCAACCAAGAAAATGAAGGCAAGGAAAAAGGGAAAGGTAAGCATGCATCTACAATGAGGAAAAGTGATGAGAGGCCTACGTGCTCGCATTGTCAACAACAAGGGCATGAAGAGGAAAAGTGTTGGAAGCTACATCCAGAATTGAAACCGAAGTGGTTTAAGGATCGAAAAGGGAAGCAAACATCCATAATTATCGTTGATGGCCTTCGATAAGATTCCGACGACAAAACAAAGATAAAAATCATAGGTGTGAAAGGTAAATCTATTGTTGGTAATGATTCTAACATTGGTTCTTCATGTGCTTATACTTCTAAAGATCATGTTAGTTCAAAGGATAAAAGGATGCATTGTTTCATATAAGGGTGATTACAAAACAAACTAAGATTGAAAAACTCATAGATAGTGGATCCCAAGCTAACCTCATTTCCAAAGAAGTAGTTAAGCAGTCGGGATTAACAACAATACCGTACAAGAAATATTATCCACTAGGCCGGGTGTGCAAAGATAAAATATTACAAGTAAAAAAATAGCGTGATCTAAATTTTGCAATAACATCTAAGTTTATAGATGAAGTTGAATTTGATGTGGTTCCACTAGATATTTGTGGAATTGTGTTGCGTAGTCCATACTTATATGATCGAAAAGTAGTCTTCTATAGAGAACATAATCAATATCACTTGTTCAAAGAAGGAATTGAGTACATAGTGCATTCAGATACATTTAAAAACGACAAATCATTGGGCACTACACAACAATTAAAACGGGTTGTTAATGCAAGTCAAAATTTGGCACTTCTGTCTATGCAATGTAAGGAGAAAAATAATACTAAGCATGAAAAGGAAGTGTCATTTCACTACAATGCACCTGTTTTTGTTGATAGTGCTTCTGTGGTAAAAAATCATCATGATATGGGTACAATCTCTTTCAAATGTTCAATTTTGATATTAATCTTTCTACTGATCAACAGTTTATGGTTGGTTTCGACAAATTTGAATGAAAATTTGATTGAAAAAGGGATTGATGTACTTAACAATGTTAGTGCAGTGTTGATTGTTGTTATGCTGAGTCATATGTATAGGTTCCAGGAAGGATGGACAAATGATACATGACAAGTGAGACAAACATGTCCTCACTTGAATTTTGAATGATTCAGGCTTTTGGTGGTCCAAAATCTTCCTAGTGGGAAGGTTTGATCCATGAGGATCATCTCATAGTAGATCGAAATTAAATTCTTCAAAAAGGAAAATAAAACTTACAGTGGTTAAGATCTCGTCAAGAGCTTTCTGGAAATGCTTGTTTTGTGCAAAAATACCTCCGGATGCAGAAGTTATTGATGTTTGAAGTTTCTGCAATTTTGCTTAAAACTAACTAAAAAGGGTTATTTGGGAAAAATGATCAATGTAATTTTTATAGAAGAATTAGGAGTCCATGGGATTCGATCCCATGACCTCCAAATCCCACCTGACTAGAACGCCATGCATTGTTTCTTAACATACCATGGACCTATCTTTTTTTTAAGTTTGAATTGGTCTTTATTTTGAAAGAGGTTTGGGATGAGGGAATAGCCCTCGGGCCCATGGCCAACACCAAGGCCATATAATGGAGGAACCACCGTGGAGATAAGCCAATGAAGGCAGGATAACAATCAAGTATTGGAATCGTATTACTTTCCATATATATTTCAAACCATATAACATTATGCCAACACATTAGCGGTGGGACCATATGTTATGCCAACAAACTACTATATCACTGAAATATATTATATTCCACCAATTTAATGCAAAAAAATTGTGATATTGGGAGAGGTCCACGGGTTTTAACCTGATACCTCCTCCACCATTTCCAGTTCTTTAACCAACGTGCCAACAATGCCACTTGCTAAGGGTTTTGGCATTTTTTCCTTAAGAGTTTGAGCTAGAAATGGAGCCAAAAGAGGGGCGTGTGCCTCCTCCACACAAACCCAAACCACTATTTAAAAACTAGTTTTTGCACAGAGTTCAAAGGAGGAGGACCATGGTTTTGGCACATAACCTAAGGCAGTTTTGCATAGTTATCGAGGCGGTTTTCTGCATGCTTCCCGAGGCAGATTTGGAACAGTTCCCGAGGTAGGAAAGTGAAGTCCATACAGGTCGTACAGACGGGGCAGAGATAGTTCTCGATTTGGAAGTTATTGCAAAAGCTAGGAAGTTTCTCTCCGTAATAGTGGTCCACTAGATATATGTGGAATTGTGTTTGGTAGTCTATACTTATATGATCGAAAATCAGTCTTCTATAGAGAACATAATCAATATCACTTGTTCAAGGAAGGAATTTAGTACATAGTGCATTCACATACATTTAAAAACGATAAATCATTGGGCACTACACAAAAATTAAAAATGGTTGTTAATGCAAGTCGGAATTTGGCACTTATGTCTATGCAATGTAAGGAGAAAAAGAATCCTAAGCATGAAAAGGAAGTGCCATTTCACTACAATGCACCTGTTTTGGTTGATAGTGTTTATGTGGTAAAAAATCAGCATGATATGGGTACAATCTCTTTCAAATGTTCAATTTTGATATTCAACTTTCTACTGATCAACAGTTTGGTTTTGACAAATTTGATTGAAAAAGGGATTGATGTACTTAACAATGTCAGTACATTGTTGATTGTTGTTATGCTGAGTCAAATGTACAGGTTCCAGGAAGAATGGACAAATGATACAAGACAAGTGAGATGAACATGTCCTCACTTGAATTTTGAATGATTCAGGATTTTGGTGGTCCAAAAGATTCCTAGTGGGAAGGTTTGATCTAGGAGGATCATCTCATATTCGATTGAAATTAAAGTCTTACAAAAGTAAAATAAATCTTACAATGGTGAATATCTCGTCAAGTGCTTTTCGGAAACGCTTGTTTCACGCAAAAATACCTATGTATGTAGAAGTTATTGATGTTTGAAGTTTGGGCAATTTTGGTTAAAATTGGTTTAAAAAGTGTTATTTGAGCAAAATGATCAATTTAATTTTTATAAAAGAATTGAGAGTCCATGGGATTCAATCCCATGACCTCCAGAGCCCCCCAAATGCTTCAACAAGCCCTCCTAACTAGCACACCACACATTGTTTCTTAACATACTATGGACCTAACTTTTATTTAAGTTTGAAATGGTCTTTATTTTGAAGAAGGTTTGGCCGAAGGCATAGCCCTCGAGCCCATGGCCAACACTAAGGCCATATAATGGAGGAGCCACTATGGAGCTAAAATAATGAAGACGGGATAACAATCAAGTTGGAACCATATTACTTGCCATATATATTTCAAACCATATAACAATATGCCAACACATTAGCGGTGGAACCATATGTTATGCCAACCGACTACCATATCACTGAAATAACCGTTTTAATGCAAAAAAACCGTGATATGGGGAGAGGTCCGCGGATTTGAATCAAGTTGGAACCATATTACTTTCCATATATATTTCAAGCCATATAACATTATGCCAGCACATTAGCGGTGGAACCATATGTTATGCCAACAGACTACCGTATGACTGAAATATATTATATGCCATCGATCTAATGCAACAAAATCGTGATATGGGGGAGAGGTCCATGGATTTTAACCCGCAACCTCCTCCCCCATTGCCAGTGCTTTAACCAATGCTCTGTGGGTGCCACTTGTTAAAGGTTCTAGTGTCTTTTCCTTAAAAGTTTGAGCTAGAAATAGAGCAAAAAAAGGGGCGCGTGGCTCCTCCATGCACGCCCAAACCACTATTTAAAAACCAATTTTTGCATAGAGTTCAAAGGAGGAGGACCATGTTTTTGGCACAGAACCCAAGACAGTTTTGCACAGTTACTGAGGCGGTTTTTTGCACGCTTCTTGAGGTGTATTTGCATGCATCCCAAGATAGTTTTGGTATGCTTCTCAAGGCAATTTTGGCTCAATTCTCAAGGCAAGAAATTACAGTTTGTACAGGCCGTATAGATGAGGCAGAGATAGTTTTCAATTTGCGTGCCAGAGGTGGCCTTAGGAAAACCTCGTCGAGTTTATACTCATTTTTCTCGAAATTTCGAGAGGAACGCAGTGGTGCAATCTGTTTCTGAGTCTGGCTAACAGAATTCATAAGTGTTTTAGAACACTCTTTTTGTAAGATTTTGAAGACTTAATAAGATCGACCTTCCCATTGGAAGTGGCTCGGAGATGTATCCCAGGAGGGGTGAACTCCATTATCAATTGTTGTCTTCATTTTGTGGTTTGCATATCTCTTTTATTTGCTTATGTGATTGATTTTAAGCATTAAAACGTCATCTTTTAACCCTGTTTATGAGTAATTAACATATAAGATCCACATGCAATTTTTAATGGTTAAAAAGTTCCTGAAGATTTTCAGATCAAATATCCATCAATGTACTATAAAAGTATCATTTTCTACAAGGAATATTATATTGCTGAAAGGCCAAAGATACAAAAAGTTTTATGTGCTCCTGTTTTCTCTTTCTCATTTGTTGTTGGTTTTTTTGATGGTGCATCTGTGGATGGTACCTGTGGAAGTGGCATGGTACTTATGATTAATAAAGATCACATCTTTACATCATGGATGGGGAGTGGAAAATGTAGTAACACCATGTCATAACTAATTGGGTTATGAGAATTCTTCAATTTGTAGCTCTAAATGGAATTGATTCAATTAATTGGTGACTCAAAGGTTATTATAGAATGGGAAATGGGCAGGTTTAATCTTCATATCATCCAACTCAAACATTGGTGTTTAAGGGTGCAAAAAATGATTAGATCATTTTCTCATATCTCTCTATCTCATATATCCAGAACCTGTAAAAAGGAGGCAGATCAAATATCAAAGAGAGATGTTATGCTCAATGACGGATACATGTACTTTCAAGAGCTTTTAGAAGGTTCGATTATTTGTGAAGGAGCGGAAGGTATTTTTTGAAATATATGTATTGGACTAGACTTTTTTGAGGATTTTTTGTTCGATTTCTGTTTGCTTCTTTTCCTCCTGATATGGAGGGACTTGTTGGTGGTTATTTTGATGAAACATTTTTAGTTAGAATACCCTTGTATGGAAGAATTTTTTAGAAGTATTTTATTTTGTAGACAACTGAGAATTAAGCTATTCAGTATGGAGGAATAAACAGTAAGTTGTCTCATTTTCTTTGATTCATTGAATAGCAAGAAAATGTTTTTTTGTTTTTGTTTGTATACTTAATCCTTTTCATTTGATATATTAAAAATAGTCTAACTATTAATGTGTTACTAAAATTTAAAATTTATATACATAAATAAAATAAAAATTTAAATATAAAATTAAGTGAAAATTAATTAATATTGAATACATACCTATGCATAATAAATTCTGTTAAAATTTAAATTAAAAGTTAAAGTTGTAACTTTAATAATTAAAAACCGAGTGTATGAAACTTGTTATATGGTTTTAATATAAAACACACATATAAAATTACAATTTTAAAATAATCTTAAAAATAGTTTATTATGTTTATATAAAAAAATTATAAGTTTAAAAATTAAATATTATATTATTTAAAAAATAATAATGGTATCAAAAGAGCAATTATATAAATACAATCAAACTTTATTCAATGTTTGTATATTTATTATTTTTTATTTGATATATTAAAAATAACTTATATTATTAATGGAGATGATTGATCATTTAAAAGACATAGCTATTCGATTTCTTTATCAAATTCAAGATCTCACAAACTGATCTCGTGTTAGTCATAAATGCCTCTTTGCTGTTGATCTCGAGTTTGCTGCATAGCACTGTTTTAAATGGGAACAATATTTAAATGAACTTTACCGTCTTCATGCCCACCTCAGTGACAAGGATGAAGCTGGAGGGAAGTATTTTCCAAGTCTGGGTTATACGGTTTCTAGAGTTGAAGATGATCTTCCCGAACCATCTTGGTGGCATTCGACTATCTCGAAATTAAATTGCCCTTTGATGACTGAACTTCTTCTTTCTTTTCTTTTTCTTTCTTTTCTTTTTTTTTGTTCTGGTTAGCTGAGTGAGAATGTCTTGGTTGGCTGAGCTTATCTAGCATGTACATTCATGCTAATTAAGCTAGCTGCCGTGGGTCCCTAAGTTCATTGACCGCCATCCCTCTCGGATGTTTTGAAATTTTTCAGTTGCATTGTAGCCTACTGCTTTTTGAAATTTAATGTGGGTTGTACCCTTCCGCCGTTTCGAGCAGTAGCATCTCCGCATATGACAGGTACGGGATCCTTGACAGGTACGGGATCACAAGGATATAATCCACATGAAAAGCTTGTTAATGAACTCAACCCCGCTTCTCACTTCCTTCTACTGGAACGGGTGTTCGAATCTCATAGAAGAAAGATTGTCGCTTCATATTTCGGGTGTTCTCGTCTTTCTGATTTTCACGTTTGTTCAGCAAAGATTTGCGCTTAGGGTTTGGTGTTTTCAGTATCTACTACCAGGAGAAGCACGTTTCCGGGATTGTGAACAACAATGGCAGGCGCAGGCAAGTACGCATCTGCAGCTTTCTTGGTCGTTGTCATCGTAATGATGGGAGCAGCAGAAGCAGCAGAGGTGAAGGCAGCTGCTCCCAGTTCGACAATGGAGGCAGGAGGCGCTGCTTCAATATTGCCTGCCCTTCCCTCCTCCTTATTTATCGCAGCATTCATCGCCTCGTTCATCCCATTCTTCTTGGCCTCTCCGCGATTTTACTGAGATCTGCAATGGCTGCTCTCTGAAGGTTATTCTTTTCTCGATGAGAGGCAGAGTATTTTGTATCTGTTAGACCGTTTTCTTACTTCATTGTTTAGCCATTTAGGAAATAAAGCGATATTTTCGCGGTCTTTCTAATTTATTGCATATTCTCTGAATCAATAAAAATTCTTGACCAGAACAGGCGATAGCTTTTAAAATCTGATTTTGGTAGATGATGGTCATTTGTATAAGTGACTACTAACATCTGGATTCTGGGTAATTGCCGATATTAATTCTTTTATTCGTAAGGTGGTTTAACAGTAATAATTTAGAAGCTATGGCACATAGATTCACTGATTTTTGGATACTTTGTCCACTCAGAGATTTTAAAATCTTTGCCAACATAATGTTAGGTTCCGAGAGTGATTGAGAGGTATGTGGGAGTGATAATTGTCTATGATGGGGTAACTGTAGGGATTAAATTTTATCACATTTGAATTGGTAACTGCAGGGATTAAATTTAATCACATTTGAATTGAAACAATGAATAGACCCAAACTCTATGTAAATGTTTAAGGTTTATAAGAAACGATGAATGTCATATCAAAATTTTAAATAACAAAGCCACATGGCAATGTCTCTGTGTCACTAACGGTTTTGAACTCTGCAAATTGTTTATGCAACTCATAAGTTACATTTATGGCATCAATATTTTTATGTTTTTAAAATTATTTAATAAAAAATTAAGAATATTTGAAATTATAAGTTACTTTTTTCTACTTGAAATAAAATGAATATTTGAAATTAGAAATTTTATTTGAAGTCAATGCTCACCCATAGATCCCAAACAAAAATACATTATGGTGACATTTGACATTATATAAAATGATATTAGGACTAGACAATTATGATGACATACATTATCCCTCTTTGTGTAACTTAATTCTGCATATTTTTTATCTTTT
>LPNX010605497.1:71207-82934 GCA_001517045.1 Pseudotsuga menziesii
AATACTAAATCTAAACCATCTTGAATGTCCTATTGTAGTTCTAAGTATTTTAGCTCTTGGTAAAATCCCTAACCACATTCAAAACAAGCAAAAGCCATTACAATATATGGAGCAGATGGCTATATTTGGCCACAAGATGTCATATATTAAATCAGGGCTATATAAATGCATCATGACATAAGCCCCCCACACCCAGGTTTATATGCAGTTGTAGAGTGTGATTACATACCTTGCAGCTCAATAACATAGCATATAAAACATTTTTATGACAACTAAAACTAAACAGTAATATCATATTAAAACATAATTATATAATTATAATTGTTTTAAACTAGCAATTTCCCTAGCACATGCAAAGGAATACATTAGATTATTTCCAACAATCCTATAAATGTCCAATTCCATAAAAGATCAAATTAGACTGGTCTAACCCTTATACAATTTGACAACTTTGTTCAATGCTTAGAATGCCATATTGACTGATGTCCTTAATTGATGAACTTAAGAATGAAGAACCATGAGAAGGAAATACAAGTCATAACAAAGACATAATTTTATGTGCTTTGATGACAAACTAGTTTAAAGAGGAAGGCAGAGGGACACATTTCTTAACTAATGGGTATGACTATTCAACCACTTAACCGGTAAATGTGTATATATACTATCACAATTGTCACTATAAAATATATCTCTATCATATTCTTATTCATTTATTATTCACTATCTTATATGCATTTATGTTTGTTATCCTTCTTACGTTGGATATTTGCTAGCAACTGAACCTTTCATTGTATTAATAAGACATTAGTGTGGGAAGCCAAAAATGGCCCACACTATAATTAGTGTGGGATATAAAGCCTCTTTACTTTGGAGACAGGACTCAACTGAAAATTGTAAGTGGAATTCATTGTAGAAATTCATAGCATCCTTTAAAGATAGAATTCTGTTATGGCTTATCCTCTCTTATGGACAAGGTTTGATACATTCCATCATTTGCAATGATAAGAGGAGAATGTAACTCATATGTTTCTCATATGAATCTCTTCCTTGGGAATATCAAATATGTTTCTCATATGAATCTCTTCCTTGGGAATATCAAACTTCTCATATGAGTTACATTCTCCTCTTATCATTGCAAATGATGGAATGTATCAAACCTTGTCCATAAGAGAGGATAAGCGGCTGTTTGCTTTAAACCAAGTTGTTTGCAAGATGCTTGGCCAATCTGTTGACTGATTTGAGAATCGTCCAATTGGCAGCCCATCATTATATGGATGCGATGGTTGTTTCAAAGGCGCCAAGTTTCAAATTCCAATTCAAACATTTTAACATGACATTTACCTCCAACTCTATTTCAAAAACTCTGTTTATGTTGTGGTTGCCATTCACCATGATGCAGATTTTGATATTTGCTATCTGTTTTGGCGTCCGCAGTTGCAAAACATCTGGTTGTTTTTGGTCTGAATGGGCATAGAATAGAGGTAGACCTCTCACAAGTCGATCCAGCAAGTACACTGCTTGATTATATTCGTTATCACACTCAATACAATGGAGGTAAGCCGGGGTGTGGAGAAGGTATGACTTGGAAACACATTCATTATATATATATATATATATTCTTTGTAGCTTTCTGTGATTCACTGAAACATTTCTATTTCACCTTAGATGTTACAGAGACCATTTCTTTTTAGATTTGGCAGTGATTGTTTGTATTGATAGAAATTTAATACTAAAACAAAGGAGACAGAAGAATTTTCAATTAGTTCCCGCTTGACCTTGTTGGGTTCTATAGATGGCGGTTCTATTACAAGTTCTGAAGGTCTTGGGAATTGCATGGATGGATATCATTCTGTTCACAAAAGAATGGCAGGTTTTCATGCATCACAGTGTGGATACTGCACTCCCAGAATGTGTATGACTCTCTTTGCTGCACTTCGTCAAGCTGACACTAAAGAAAAACCTGACCG
Source organism: Pseudotsuga menziesii (assembly GCA_001517045.1). Lineage (NCBI taxonomy): Eukaryota > Viridiplantae > Streptophyta > Pinopsida > Pinales > Pinaceae > Pseudotsuga > Pseudotsuga menziesii. The sequence continues at coordinate 73,175 of LPNX010605497.1, forward strand.
CAAGCACGGGTTTTCCAAAATTTCGGCATTGGAAGCAGAGAAAGCTATTGCATGCAATTTATGCAGATGTACTGGATACAAACCCATTGTACGGATGTTTGCAAAATTTTTGCAGGAGATGTTGATTTGGAGGACTTGGGTATAAACTCGTTTTGGAAAAAGAATGAACCCGCTGACCCAAATAATTTTCCAAGCTATAACCCATAGATGAGAGCATAGATCATATTTGGACTTTGCCCATACTGAGATATACCAAATCCTCCTCTTCTTCGTTTTGATTTCCACCCTTAATTGAAAAATTATTCAAAGCAGTATTCAATTTTTTCTGAAACGTGCTTCCGATATTGGCATTACCATCAGGCATTGCATAATCCCCTACTATGAATGGCAGAGACGCATTTCTAAGATCGGATAATTCCCACGCCCACTTTGTGGTACTGGTCGACGTTAACTTTACATGGTAAACAACTATCATAAAATCCATTCTGCATGTTGTAGTGGGTATAAGTTTGACATATGTGTAAAACATTTCTCATATATTCCGAATTTATTCTCTGCACACTTCAAAAAAAATTAACAATATAATTCCAGTAAATGGATTTTGCATTATGCACTTCACCGATAATTTTTAATTTTTTAGAATATCATTGGGTTGGGTACTCATTATGCAATTTATCAATGAAATCGGGTAAATAATATCAAGGACCTTCCATCCGAGCAACATGATGGCTCATGAATTTGGATCGCCTGTTTAATAAGGATAACCACTATCAAAATATCTACCTTCCATCCATCCGAGCAACATGATGGCTCATGAATTTGGATCGCCTGTTTAATAAGGATAACCAATATCAAAATATCTAGAATCCTAGAAATCTTGTTGAATTTGTTTTCGATGGTTTCGATGCTAATTAAATGATCACTTTCATGCCAGTCTATTACAATATTGTTATTTTTTTCAGTAACACTCATCTTAAAGCATCCTCATTAAAATACTAATAAAATGAAATTTTTTAAAAATCCCCTTTCACATTATTTTTCTTAATATCACTCTTAAGGCATCGTCATTTTCTTTAATGAGTAGTTGTATGGTAGAACTCAATTTATTTATAACATAATTTAAAAATAAATTTAAAATGTTTGTAGTTTTTTATATAGTTATTTTAGTAGGATTTTTAAAAATTGGTTATTGATAAAAAAATTGAAAATCTATATATATATCATTTTCAATTTTGTTTTTATTAAATTTTAAATAATTAAAAATAATTTTATGAAAATAATATAAAAAATAAGTCAACAAAAATTATGTATAAAAAAAGATATAAAGTAATAAACATATATTCTATCTAAATAATTAATTTTTTTTTAATGTATAAAGATGTAAAAAAAATCTATATTTAAAATTATTAATTGTCTTTTAAATTGATAGTACAATAATAATGTATAATGTTAATTAAGCAATGTAAATTTATGAAAACAAGGATTATTAAAATATTTATTGAAATATTGTTAAGAAAGTATAATTTTATTTATTTAAAAATTAAAATATTTAAATGTCCATCCAAATAGATTAAATATATTGGTTAATGAAGTTTTTTTCAACAATATTTATATTTTTTACTCTATAATTTATATTCATATTTAGCCTTAAACATTTACATAGAGTTTGGGTCTATTCATTGTTTCAATTCAAATGTGATTAAATTTAATCCCTACAGTTACCAATTCAAATGTGATAAAATTTAATCCCTACAGTTACCCCATCATAGACAATTATCACTCCCACATACCTCTCAATCACTCCCGGAACCTAACATTATGTTGGCAAAGATTTTAAAATCTCTGAGTGGGCAAAGTATCCAAAAATTAGTGAATCTATGTGCCATAGCTTCTAAATTATTACTTTTAAACCACCTTATGAATAAAAGAATTAATATCGGCAATTACCCAGAATCCAGATGTTAGTAGTCACTTATACAAATGACCATCATCTACCAAAATCAGATTTGAAAAGCTACAGCCTGTTCTGGTCAAGAATTTTATTGATTCAGAGAATATACAATACATTAGAAGGACCGCGAAAATATCGCTTTATTTCCTAAATGGCTAAACAATGAAGTAAGAAAACGGTCTAACAGATACAAAATACTTTTCCTCTCATCGAGAAAAGAATAACCTTCAGAGAACAGCCATTGCAGATCTCAGTAAAATCGCGGAGAGGCCAAGAAGAATGGGATGAACAAGGCGATGAATGCTGCGATAAATAAGGAGGGGGGAAGGGCAGGCAATATTGAAGCAGCGCCTCCTGCCTCCATTGTCGGACTGGGAGCAACTGCCTTCACCTCTGCTGCTTCTGCTGCTCCCATCATTACGATGACAACGACCAAGAAAGCTGCAGATGCGTACTTGCCTGCGCCTGCCATTGTTGTTCACAATCCCGGAAACGTGCTTCTCCTGGTGGTAGATACTGAAAACACCAAACCCTAAGCGCAAATCTTTGCCGAACAAACGTGAAAATCAGAAAGACGAGAACACCCGAAATATGATGCGACAATCTTTCTTCTATGAGATTCGAACACCCGTTCCAGTAGAAGGAAGTGAGAAGCGGGGTTGAGTTCATTAACAAGCTTTTCATGTGGATTCGATCCTTGTGATCCTGTACTTGTCAAGGATCCCGTACCTGTCATATGCGGAGATGCTACTGCTCGAAACGGCGGAAGGGTACAACCCACATTAAATTTCAAAAAGTAGTAGGCTACAGTGCAACCGAAAAATTTCAAAACATCCGAGAGGGACAGCCGTCGATGAACTTAGGGACCCACGCCAGCTGGCTTAATTAGCATGAACGTACATGCTAGATAAGATCAGCCGTCTCGGTTTGGGACAGATTGATTATTTTTATGGGAATAGGGGCTAGGAAATGCCCATTATGCCATGATGCTTCAAAATCAATTGAAAACATTTTTATTTAGCGTCTATATAGTTTTTCCATTTGTTAGTTTGGAGCACAATTTTTCGGTAGCCATTTTATCTGGAGATGTGAAAACCTAATTGAAGCATGGAATGAATGGTATCATAACGATTTATTTCAACATTATAGAGCTCTGCTATTTCTTCTAATGTGTAGTGTTTGGATAGCGAGGAACAAAGCAATCTTTCAATATGTTAATGTTTTTGTAATGGTATATGCATAAAAAAGTGTGGCTATCCTAGAATCTTTTCCATAGGTGAAAGCTACAAACAAACATAGTCATAAGAAATATTATTAATGACAAATCAATTTCTTGGTGCTTTTTCAATGGTGCTTCACTAGGAAGGCCTGTAGTGGGCAGGGCATGAGGTATTCTATATTTATTAGAGGGTCATTGGCACAAATTTGCCATAGGAATTGGAAGGGAATCAAATAATATGGTGGAGCTGAAAGCTCTAAGACTTGTTCTCCATTTGACGATTTCTAAATGTGTTCAATACCTACATGTCTTAGGGGAATCTTTGCTCGTGATTAATTGGTTCAGATTAAAGACATCCTACGATATATGGGCCTATTCACTGATATTTCTTTTTGTCATGTTTATAGGGAGAGGAACATGACAATTAATTCGCTCTCCAAAATGGAGATTCATATGGTAGAGAATTTATGGAGAATTTGGGATGGCATTGGAGTAAATGAATATGAAAATGACATACAAATTTAGCCACTTTGAATGCTTATATCTGATTATACAATTATATTATCTTTTTACTTTGAAGTACTCTTTCTCTATGTGAAAATGTTTTGACTATTTTAACAGAGAACTCTTTGCAGACTATATTTTGTATATTTTTCTTTGGAACATACCGTTATCGCTTAGTGACTGGCTATGGCCTCTATGTACAGTGTGGTTCATCTTAATGGAATGAATTGCGATTAAAAAAATACAATCAAAATTAAATTGTTATTAAAAAACAACCATTAAAATTGATGCTAGAATTGTAAGTTAAGATGATCAAGTTTGCCTTGTTATGTAGTTTCAGAGTTTGGTTGATAGAAAAGAGTTATATTTAGTTTTTAGACTTGCTTTCAAGTATACGGAGAATAAAAAAACAACTCCGTAATATAAGTTTTTCTTTGATTCTTGTGAATAACAAAAAAAAATTTTCTTTCTTTTTTCCTTTCTATTAAAAAAGTTATTACTTTACTAATTAAATAAAATAAATAAATAAATCTTATAATATAATTTTAATAACAATTTTACATACATATAATTTTAACCATAATATTATATATTATATAAATATACATAATATCTATCTTTGTATTATGTTAAAAGAAAGAATTGTATCAAAGAAGCCATTGTACAAATACTATCAAACTTTATTCCATAATTCCACATTTATTCATTTCGATTTGATATATCAATAATAGCTTATACTATCAATGCGTCTTTGCACTTTTGCATTTGAGTTGAGATGAAGACTTGAATTGAGGTTGAAATGAAAATGAAAATGAAAATTACAAATTAAGTATTAAAGTTATATTAATATAGTATTAAAGTTATATTAATATAAGAAATTATGATAATTGATATATGGGGGATATTTTAACATAAGAAATTATAATAATTGATATATATATATATATATATATATATATATATATATATATATAACATATTTGTAATATTTACAGGAGACTATGTCTAGTTCGCATCCTGCNTTTACAGGAGACTATGTCTAGTTCGCATCCTGCACTTTTGGCCTTTTCTAAACTGCGTCCAGGATGGGAATATTGCACACTGAGCTCCTCATGTCTCTCGGGAGGCTTATTAGCTGCTTGGAACCCTTGCTGTTTTAAAATTAAAGCCTTCAGTACTGTGGCTGGGATTCTCCTTAAAGCTCAGGTCTGGGGTTCCTCTATGAATCTCTCCCTACTAAACTGTTACGGGCCTTATAGCAACCGAGAATCTTTCTGGAATCTGGCTGAACAAGGTGGTCTACTCAGTCAACCCAATCTTGTTTTAGCTAGTGATATCAATCTTACATTAAGCTGCTCTGAAGTCTGGGGAAAAAGGCCCACCTTGATCCACTAGCCCCCTTTTTCACTCATCTCTTTTCTTCACACCAGCTTGTGGACATTGCCCTTGCCTCGGTTGGTCCAACCTGGAGAAATGGCCACTCGGGTGACGATGGAATTAGTAAAAGATTGGATAGATTCTTGCTATCCTCCAGCCTCGTTGACCATCTTCCTCAGCACAGGGTATGGACTTATCCCTCGGCCATCTCGGACCACTATCCGGTGATCTTGGAATGGAAGGAAAAATCTTCTCCTTGTGCCTTCCCTTTCAAATTTAATCATTCTTGGCTGGCTTTCGATGATTTTGTTAATATGATCAACTAGAGTGGTCTCACCTTGCCTTGGATCCCTCTGCTTCCTATATGGACTCCTTTGCATTGAAGCTTAGGCTGTTGAAAGCGAAAATCAAAGATTGGACTCATCATAAATCTCTTGAGTTGAAGGATAAGAGTTTATTACTTGAGAAAGAGATACGTGATATACTTGTTTCTTTCAGATCAGGTATCCTCTCCTAAGAGACTCTTTCCTCACTCAAGGCACTTCAACTGGAACTGAAAAAGTTAAAGGACCATGAGATCCTTTCTGCCAAGCTTAAAAGTAGGATGATCTGGGCCACCTTGGGTGACTCAAACACCAAATTTTTTCATTCTGTTGCTTTAGCTAGGAAAAACCATAATGCGATTTGGGGTTTGAAGGATGAGGAAGGCTTGGTGGTTGAAAATGGCTAGGCCTTGAAAGACCTGGGTATCAGGTACTTCCATAGAATTTTCAAAGATGACAATCTCACAACCATTTCAGCTCAATTGAATGTTGTCAAACTTTACCCATCTTTTTTCTCCCCTGAGGCTCGGTCTAACTTCAACTCAAAGGTGACTCTTTTGGAAATCGAAAGGGCTCTCAAGTCTTTTAAGAAAGACAAATCACCTGGGCCTGATGGGTTTCCAGTTGAGTTTTTTCTTGATTTTTTTGATCTTTTAGGGGATGACCTGGTCCATTTGGTGGAAGAAGCTCGGTTGACTGGGTCGGTTCTGCCCTCTCTCAATTCGACTTTTATCACCCTCATTCCTTAAAAAGACAATCCTTCAACCTTTGCTGACTTCCGTCCTATCTCTCTCTATAACCTAATCTATAAGCTGATAGCTAAGGTTGCTGCGAGTCGCCTCAAACCTCTACTTGACTGATTCATTTCAACGCAGCAGTTTGGGTTTCTCACTAATCATCAGATCTCAGAGCCTCTGGAAATCACTCAAGAAGTTCTCCATACCGTCAAAACTAGGAACAAAAGTGCACTGGTCCTCAAACTTGATCTTTCCAAAGCCTTTAATAGAGTCAATTGGTCATTTATGAGACTCATTCTACTACAAATCGGTATGCCTCTGGAAGGAGTCAACTGGATTATGGGTTGCCTCACCTCGGTCAACTTTGCTATTCTCATAAATGGTTCCCCCTCCCCTTTTTTTACTGCCTCGCGTGGTATCCGACAGGGTTGCCCATTTTCCCCTCTTCTTTTTATTCTTGTGATTGAGGGACTCGGCTTCCTTATTGAGGATGCCCGTAGGCGGGGTATGGTAAAAGGGATAAAAATTTCAAAGGACCTCTCCCTTACCCATCTTCTTTTTGTTGACGACGTGATACTTTTGGATTGGGTTCTTGTGAAGAATGGATAGCTTTTAAAGTTATTCTGGATACTTTCTGTGAAGCATCAGGAATGCTCATAAATGCTGAGAAGTCTTGTTTTCTATTTAACAATGTTGATGATGAGCTTCTAAACAGAATCTCTTGCACTTTATCTTACAAAACTCAGGACATCTCTTCGGGTTTTTCTTACCTTGGTTACTTTATCAAACCTATGGGCTATTTGGTAAGAGATTGGTTTTGGCTCATAAAAAAGTTTGAAAAGAGGATTCATCACTGGTCTTTCAAGCTCTTATCTTTGGGAGGGAGGCTGGTCCGTATCAGGGCTGTTCTGACCAGCTTACCGGTTTACTGGCTGTCTTTAATGCCCATTCCGAAATCCATTCTGAAGAAGCTCAGGAGTCTAATCTTCGATTTTCTTTGGGGCTCCACGGGAACTAAGAAAAAATACCACCTAGTTGAATGGGTCACTCTCTCCAAGCCTACCAATCAAGGTGGTTGGGGCATAAAAAATCTAGAGTGGTTTAGTACTTCCTTAAGACTTAAATCCTTTTGGTTCGCTCTATGTGGTAATGGTCTCTGGTTCAAAGTGATCTCTGTGAAATACTTAAAGAAACATACTGTCCTGACTTGGTTTCGTGACAAATCTTTCTCAGCTATGGGTGTTTCGGTTATTTGGAAGGGCTTTATTAATACCATTACTTGGCTTGGCAAGGGTCTAATATGGATGGTAGGTAATGGTGAAAGCATAAAAGTTGGTGTGGACCCGATCTTGGGTATGGGCTCATGTTTTGTTCTGCCTCAGGATCTACGTATTTATTTGGAATACTATGGCATTACATCTCTTGCTCAAGCCAGAAATCATTCTAACAATGCCAGGAACTATTGGCTCTCTGCCACATATTTGGATCTTGGGGGAGAATGGTACTCTCTCTGGGAAAACTATGTTAGAGGACTGGAACATGGGATAATACGTCTTAGATCTTCACCAGATCGCTGTCTCTGGACGTACAGGAATTTTTCAGGCTCTATTATTGCGGTGAAAGTATATGAATGTCTGGTGGATCATTTAAAGGAGCCCGATTTTGATCCATCCATTGTTTTTCAAGGTTTATGGAAATTCAATATTCCGGAAAAAATCCGATGCTTTATATGGCTCCTCATAAAAAATAAACTTCTTACATGGGATTAGCTTAACAAACGCGACATTCAGGGACCTAGCTACTGTCAGTTGTGCAAAAATGAGGAAGACAATGCACAACACCTTTTCCTAAATTGCCATTTTACGAATAACACTTTTGCTGCTGTTTCTAATCAGTTCAACTCCGGATCCTTTTATATTGCCCCCACTGGTTCTACGGTCCGAATGCTTCTGGAACTTTGGGTCAGAAAACACTCTCTGAATTTTCCAAAGTTATACTTTCCTTTCTTTACTTTATGGTCAATCTGGAAGCACAGGAATTTATGTATTTTCGAAGGAAAAACTCTAGCTGTCTATCCAGTCCTTCAATATATTGATTTGCTCTTCCATACTTACCCTGTGCCTTTAAAAAAGATAAAACAAAGGATGATATGACTGCCTCCAAATTTGGAGTATCCTTGTGGGTTTTTTGATGGTGCAGCCGCCAAGAACATAGGGGGGGCAGGTTTCATTTTGTACTTGAGTATCTCTCACAGTATCCATTTCACTATGGGCTGTGGAAGAAGTACTAATACAAAATCAGAATTGATGGCTCTGTGGGCTCTTCTCTCCATCTCAAAGATCATGGGAATACCTCTTCTCTCCCTTTTCGGAGACTCCCTCGTCATCATATCATGGGCAACAGGAAAAGGCTCCTTGAACCTTCCCCAACTGAATCATTGGTGTGATGATTTGAGAGATCTACTTCTATACTTTTCGCATTTGAATTTGAAACACATATACCGTGAGCATAATCAGATTGCAGATAGTCTTTCAAAATCTGCTCTTTCTCTGGATTCAGGCTTTGGGACTTTCCAGGAATTTTGGGATGACAAGATTACTGATTATGGTAATTTTCAGTTATTTTAGTATGTGCTGGTCTCATTAAGTACTATTCTTGATGTTATTAGTGAGCTAAGAACTACATGAGGAGACTTTCTGTCATCTTTTTATGCTCATCCTTTATGTCATATCTGTTCATATCAGGAAATAGATAAAAATCTGACCTGTTCATACAGGAGTGATGATAAAAGCCTGCTCCAAAACAGGCTGCGTTCGCTTGCTTTTGGTATGATGTCAATGTCTTGATGATCCAAGAGGATCCCTTTCAGAACACATCTTTGGAGTCAGTCTCCGTTATGAGTGTACATGATGATCTTTGATTCTAATGAATAACAGGATCTGGTATTTTTTCTACTGAAAAAACATATTTGTAATATTATCACTACCAACATATATATACATACAAAACAAAAGCCACGAGGTAGCAATGTTTTGCGGTATTCGAAATTAAATTTTAATTATGAATAAACTACATCATGGTTAGTTGTTGATTGGTGATTTTAATTAAAGAACGAGAAACACGAGATGTACTTTTTTATGGAAGACATAAATTTATGTTCTTTGATTTTGAAGCTTTCAATTAAAATTAGGATCAATTATCCAATTGAAATTTGATTCAAACACAAAATTACAACAAGAATATAAACTCGTTGGTTGAAGGCTTAAAGATGAACAAAACTAAGAAAGAAACCCAAACATGACAATTCATTCTGAATCTTTATGCATTTGAATGTTGTATATATTCAAGCTCATTGTTTTTTGTTTGAAAAAACTAATAATTGGACAAGCACAATTGTTTTTTTTGTGAAAACTTTCTAAAATCTTTAAGGTTTTTTTCTTTCTTTCTAAATTCATTATTTCATTTAATCCACATGAATTTGTATTATAAAACTTTACCAATCAATTTATAATTTGAAGACGAGTAATGACTAAGTAGTGACAAAAGTTTGCTTTGCCAAAAACATTGAATTTGTTCACTTATAAATCATTGTTTAATTTTAATATTTGATATATATGTCCTAAACATATATATATATATATATATATAT